>OX328125.1:4564115-4695658 GCA_946811695.1 Gonocerus acuteangulatus | reverse complement strand
CGTATCAAGACCCATCTGTGTCCCAAGTTTGGTCAAAATCGGTCAAACGGTACGGATTTGTTAGAGGAACAAACATACAGACAGACAGCTGGTATAAGATTTTTACCGAGCCTATATGCGTCTAATTGTTTCTTAAAACATTAAATATAGGTTATTCATACCGAGACAATTCATTTGATACCCCACATCATGGGTTTCGGACGGAATGATGGGTTTCCGAAGGAAGTTCAAAACTGGCACGCCCCCGCCCCGGAAGCGGAGTCAAACAAACCTTTTCGCAATTTTTCCTTTAATAACGTCTTCATATCTATCTTCATGCAAAATTTCAAGTCTCTAGCATCATGGGAAGTGCCTAATAATTTTGATGAGTCATTGAGTGAGTGAGTGAGTCCTATAAATCCCGATTTTCGATCGCTTATATCTCAGAAACTATTCGACGTAGAATTATGAAAATTTCCAGTTTTACTCACAGCTAGTATTATAATACTTGAGTAAAATTTCATAACTTTATCTTTACCTGGTTGAAAGTTATGAGAGGGTAAAAATCGGCTCTAAGACCTCCTGTAATATACACACAGTATGCTTAGGCCGGAACTTGGCCTGGCCATCTACCCACCGCCTAGACCTCCTGTAATATACACACAGTATGCTTAAGCCGGAACTTGGCCTGGCCATCTACCCACCGCCTAGACCTCCTGTAATATACACACAGTATGCTTAGGCCGGAACTTGGCCTGGCCCACTACCGTGCGCCTAGATCCCGATTTCAGCAGAATTATCTTGTTTCGGGCGATCAGAACAGATATAAGAACATAATTATGCATCAGTATTATTTTTTTTCGTTTTTAACGGCGCATCAACTGTGATTATTATTATATAAATAAATATAATAATAATCACAGTTGATGCGCCGTTAAAAACGAAAAAAAAATAATACTGATGCATAATTATGTTCTTATATCTGCACCCCATCTTTGGCGAAGTGCATTTTTTCGATACTTTTCAGTAGAGGGCGATGTAAAATAGGTTTAGTCTAGTAAATATTATGTATCAAAAAACAACAAAAATTTACTGACTTTCTCGACAAAAAACAACAAAAATTTACTGACTTTCTCGACAAAAACAACAAAAATTTGCTGACTTTCTCGACAAAAAACAACAAAAATTTACTGACTTTCTCGACAAAAAACACCAAAAATTTACTGACTTTCTCGACAAAAAACAACAAAAATTTACTGACTTTCTCGACAAAAAACAACAAAAATTTACTGACTTTCTCGACAAAAAACACAAAAAATTTACTGACTTTCTCGACAAAAAACACCAAAAATTTACTGACTTTCTCGACAAAAAACAACAAAAATTTACTGACTTTCTCGACAAAAAACACCAAAAATTTACTGACTTTCCCGACAAAAAACAACAAAAATTTACTGACTTTCTCGACAAAAAACACCAAAAATTTACTGACTTTCTCGACAAAAAACACCAAAAATTTACTGACTTTCTCGACAAAAAACAACAAAAATAATTTGAACTTGAGTTTATTTTTGGATGACATTTTTTACACAGTTTTTCTTTATAACCTTATAATCCAGCACATTTTGTCAATAAAATATTGTGTATCGATTATCCGGGGTTTTCGATTATCCGTGGTTTTCGATTATTCGGGGTTTTCGATTATCCGGGGTTTTCTATTATCCGTGGACCACCCTCCCTGTCATTACCCCGGATAATGGAGCTTCTACTGTGTGTATATATATACACACACACACACACAATTTTAATGTCCATTGCTCCTTTAAGAATGCATAATTGTGTAAAATGCCAAGATGGAATCTAAATAAGATAACGGAAGAGGAAATCCCTTTGGATTTGAGTTTAGATTTCAAGAAAGCTATAAATATTGCTGTAGCAGATTGAATAGATGGATTGTTTGTAAATACCAGATTTCTGGATTGGCGGGGGGCGCTGGTTAATTCTCGAATATCGCAGCCTTGGGACTTCTGTAATCGATACCGGAAATAGAATCGAGTTTTGTATTAGTTATAACTCCTACCTCCTTCCTGTCCCCTTCACCGGCAAACCCGTAAGTAAACTCAGGATTGTCCATAATCATAAGAGTGATATTCGCATATTAGAAAATGAAACAACTAAATGATAGTATCTATACAAATACTTATAGTCATATAAAAATGTATAATTATATTGTATAATAATGTATATTTATAGTCATATAAAAATGTATAATTATATTGTATAATAATGTATATTTATAGTCATATAAAAATGTATAATTATATTGTATAATAATGTATATTTATAGTCATATAAAAATGTATAATTATATTGCATAATAATGTATATTTATAGTCATATAAAAATGTATAATTATATTCTATAATAATGTATATTTATAGTCATATAAAAATGTATAATTATATTGCATAATAATGTATATTTATAGTCATATAAAAATGTACAATTATATTGTATAATAATGTATATTTATAGTCATATAAAAATGTATAATTATATTGTATAATAATGTATATTTATAGTCATATAAAAATGTATAATTATATTGCATAATAATGTATATTTATAGTCATATAAAAATGTATAATTATATTGTATAATAATGTATATTTATAGTCATATAAAAATGTATAATTATATTGCATAATAATGTATATTTATAGTCATATAAAAATGTATAATTATATTGCATAATAATGTATATTTATAGTCATATAAAAATGTATAATTATATTGTATAATAATGTATATTTATAGTCATATAAAAATGTATAATTATATTGTATAATAATGTATATTTATAGTCATATAAAAATGTATAATTATATTGTATAATAATGTATATTTATAGTCATATAAAAATGTATAATTATATTGTATAATAATGTATATTTATAGTCATATAAAAATGTATAATTATATTGCATAATAATGTATATTTATAGTCATATAAAAATGTATAATTATATTCTATAATAATGTATATTTATAGTCATATAAAAATGTACAATTATATTGCATAATAATGTATATTTATAGTCATATAAAAATGTATAATTATATTCTATAATAATGTATATTTATAGTCATATAAAAATGTACAATTATATTGCATAATAATGTATATTTATAGTCATATAAAAATGTACAATTATATTGTATAATAATGTATATTTATAGTCATATAAAAATGTATAATTATATTGTATAATAATGTATATTTATAGTCATATAAAAATGTATAATTATATTGCATAATAATGTATATTTATAGTCATATAAAAATGTATAATTATATTGTATAATAATGTATATTTATAGTCATATAAAAATGTATAATTATATTGCATAATAATGTATATTTATAGTCATATAAAAATGTATAATTATATTGCATAATAATGTATATTTATAGTCATATAAAAATGTATAATTATATTGCATAATAATGTATATTTATAATCATATAAAAATGTATAATTATATTGTATAATAATGTATATTTATAGTCATATAAAAATGTATAATTATATTGTATAATAATGTATATTTATAGTCATATAAAAATGTATAATTATATTGCATAATAATGTATATTTATAGTCATATAAAAATGTATAATTATATTGTATAATAATGTATATTTACAGTCATATAAAAATGTATAATTATATTGTATAATAATGTATATTTATAGTCATATAAAAATGTATAATTATATTGTATAATAATGTATATTTATAGTCATATAAAAATGTATAATTATATTGTATAATAATGTATATTTATAGTCATATAAAAATGTATAATTATATTGCATAATAATGTATATTTATAGTCATATAAAAATGTATAATTATATTCTATAATAATGTATATTTATAGTCATATAAAAATGAATAATTATATTGCATAATAATGTATATTTATAGTCATATAAAAATGTACAATTATATTGTATAATAATGTATATTTATAGTCATATAAAAATGTATAATTATATTGTATAATAATGTATATTTATAGTCATATAAAAATGTATAATTATATTGCATAATAATGTATATTTATAGTCATATAAAAATGTATAATTATATTGTATAATAATGTATATTTATAGTCATATAAAAATGTATAATTATATTGTATAATAATGTATATTTATAGTCATATAAAAATGTATAATTATATTGCATAATAATGTATATTTATAGTCATATAAAAATGTATAATTATATTGCATAATAATGTATATTTATAATCATATAAAAATGTATAATTATATTGTATAATAATGTATATTTATAGTCATATAAAAATGTATAATTATATTGTATAATAATGTATATTTATAGTCATATAAAAATGTATAATTATATTGCATAATAATGTATATTTATAGTCATATAAAAATGTATAATTATATTGTATAATAATGTATATTTACAGTCATATAAAAATGTATAATTATATTGTATAATAATGTATATTTATAGTCATATAAGAATGTATAATTATATTGCATAATAATGTATATTTATAATCATTTAAAAATGTATAATTATATTGTATAATAATGTATATTTATAGTCATATAAAAATGTATAATTATATTGTATAATAATGTATATTTATAGTCATATAAAAATGTATAATTATATTGCATAATAATGTATATTTATAATCATATAAAAATGTATAATTATATTGTATAATAATGTATATTTATAGTCATATAAAAATGTATAACTGTAATGTATAATTATAGCATAATTACAATGTGTAATAATAGTAATATAGGGGTCTCCCTGTGGTCTAGTGGCTAGCGCATTAGATTCATAAGCGGGAGATGGTGGGTTCGATTCCCACCGGCGGCAGGAATTTTCTCATTTCACTGCTCGTTGGAAAAATTCCTCTCTGCATCCTGGATGTCGGCGCTAATGGCCTAGACGTCGATGCGCCGTAAAAAAGGAAAAAAAAAGTAATATAAAAATGTGTAATTATAGTAATGCAGGAAGGTATAATACTTTATAATTGTAGTAATATAAGAATGAATAATTAAAGTATAATTATACTAATAAAAATATGTATAATTATATCAATGTAAAAATGTATAATTATTTTAATGTAATAATGTATAAATTTAGTAATATAATAATGCTTTATCATTGTAATATAAAAGTGTGACTGACACAGGAGCTGCGTGAGTAAGCCCATTCTTCTGCAAGATGGACCCCCCTACTCCTTCTCTACCCCCCCCCCCCCCCCCCCATATCCAGGGATCCAGAAGCCCTTGGCCCAGGAGGCTCAGGGCCTTAATGAGATTGTGTCTGCTATAGCTCCACGCGATACCTAATCTATAGCTCTCTTATCAATCTTATAAGTATAATATGCCCTTATCAGTCTTATCAGTATAATATACCCTTATCAATCTTATTAGTGCAATGTACCCTTATCAATCTTATCAGTACAATACACCCTTATTAATCTTATCAATACAATATGTCCTTATAAATCTTATCAGTACAGTATACCCTTATCGATCTTATCAGTACAATATGCTCTTATCGATCTTATCCATACAATATACCCTTATCGATCTTATCAGTACAATATACCCTTATCAATCTTATCAGTACAATATACACTTATCAATCTTATCAGTACAATGTGGCCTTATCGATCTTATCAGTACAATATGGCCTTATCAATCTTATCAGTACAATATACCCTTATCGATCTTATCAGCACAATATGCCCTTATCAATCTTATCAGTACAATATACCCTTATCAATCTTATCTGTACAATATACTCTCTCCGAATCTTCTAACCTAGGAGGCTTCATTTCTTTCATCTTCCTCAGATCGAACAGACTGAATACTTTCAAATAGACCTAGAAGAGGAGAAAAAATCAACCAAGTGTCAGGAATGAAATCAAAACTGAAAAAGAAAAAGAATATATTCTTTAGTCAAGAATAAATAAAAAAATCAAGATTTTAAGAAATTATTGCAATAAATCTGAATAAACAATCAATACGAGGAATTCGAAACCAGTTTACGTATTTTACCTAAAAGCCCAATGTAGTTTATTTTCCTATTAGTTGTTTTTTGATTTTTATAATTCATAGGTTAAGAAATTACAAAAAAGGTTCTAAATTTAATTACGAGTAGGCAATGTGAATCGGAGAAATACGTTTTTTAAACTTGTGAATTGTTAGTTTAGTTCTTTTTGAACGGGGTTTTGCCTCGCAGGTAGGCCAAGAGTACGCAAATGGCATCCCCCCCCCCTGAAAACATTCTCATTTGCCTGTGTGTTTATTATAAAGTACAACCAAGCCTCATTAATTAGGATACTAATGTAAACCATGTAGAATTTATGTCAGACATACATTTTACATGGTTTCTATTAGTCAGAATTTCTCTCTGATGTAAATATCCTGCAATAACTACCCTAGTGTAAACCCACCCTAAGTTCTGTACCTTATAAAGAACATTGAGTAAAGATTTCAGGTTTGCATCCTTTTATAAATCCTAAGATATTACCCGAAATCAAATAGGTGGGTACTCTTACCCTCCCTTACCCTATATATATATATATATATATATATATATATATATATATATATATATATATATATATATATAGCATTTCCAAGTCTATTTGAACCTTTTCCAAGTCAACTGTAACCTTTTCCAAGTCAACTGTAACCTTTTCCAAATCAAATGTCACCCTTTCCAAGTCAAATGTCACCCTTTCCAATTCAAATGTAACCCTTTCCAATTCAAATGTAACTCTTTCCAAATCAGTTGAAACCCTTTCCAAAACAAATGTAACGATTTACAACTCAATTGTCACCCTTTTTATTTCAATTGTCAACCTTTTTATTTCAATTGTCACCCTTTTTATTTCAATTGTCAACCTTTTTATTTCAATTGTCAACCTTTTTATTTCAATTGTCAACCTTTTTATTTCAATTGTCAACCTTTTTATTTCAATTGTCAACCTTTTTATTTCAATTGTAACCGTTTCCATTTCAATTGTCACCCTTTTTATTTCAATTGTAACCGTTTCCATTTCAATTGTCACCCTTTTTATTTCAATTGTCACCCTTTTTATTTCAATTGTCACCCTTTTTATTTCAATTGTCACCCTTTTTATTTCAATTGTAACCGTTTCCATTTCAATTGTCACCCTTTTTATTTCAATTGTAACCGTTTCCATTTCAATTGTCACCCTTTTTATTTCAATTGTCACCCTTTTTATTTCAATTGTAACCGTTTCCATTTCAATTGTCACCCTTTTTATTTCAATTGTCACCCTTTTTATTTCAATTGTAACCGTTTCCATTTTAATTGTCACCCTTGAAATTTTTTGCAAATTGACCGTAATGGGGAATGGGCGAATTGAGGGCGAATATTGAAAATATTTTAATTTAAAAAAAAAAAAAATTTCGCTAGTGACCTAAATGTCTGTTCGTCGTTAAAAAAAAAAAAAAATGTATCTCTTTAACACGTTAACTGCCCTCGGGGGCATGCACCGTATATACCCCTTACGTAAAACTGAAGTTGAGCGCCCTCAAAACCGATTTCATTCAAATTTTGTACAATAGCGTATTTTGATGAACTAAACACGAATCCGTAAAAAAAAAAAAAAAAAAAAAAAAAAAAAAAAAAAAAAAAAAAATCGCTTTCAACTAGGAAAGAAGTTATTAAGCACTAACGTTTTCCTAGCGAGATCGATTTTTTTTTAATTAAAATATTTTCATGATTTATCCAGTTCAGTTTTGAGGCCCTCAATTCGCACATTCCCCATTACGGTCAATTTGCAAAAAATCAATGGTGACAATTGAAATAAAAAGGGTGACAATTGAGTTGTAAAGCGTTACATTTGAATTGGAAAGGGTTACATTTGAATTGGAAAGGGTGACATTTGAATTGGAAAGGGTGACATTTGATTTGGAAAAGGTTACAGTAGACTGGAAAAGGTTCAAATATATATATATGTATACGTGTGTGTGTTTTTAATGACAAATGGTGAGTAATAACGAGAGGAAATGATCAATTACTGTCGTCCTTTAAGTTTCTTATCGCAATTTCCTTGTTGCAAAATATCTGTCTATTACTTTTTTAATAGTTAAATAGTTTTTATATGCATTTAGGTTAATTATTGCAAATCATTCTACTATATTTAGTTATTTTCTATGTTTTTATGTTGTTTGTTACAATCTACACCTTTGCTGATTGTTTTGCTTTGCAATTCTCGCTGGATATAATTGCGCCATGTTTCCTGTCACGTGTTGATATCTGCTGGTGATGAAGGTTATATGATGAATCACAGGTTTCCAGGGGTTTCCTTTGTATTCCTCGCTCACTGGATCGCTGGTTAGGGATTATCAAATAATCAATGAAGGAATTTACTGTTTCTTAAAAGTAAAAATAACCGTTATAAGGGCTCTAGTTAAGTTATATTTAAACAATATTATCATACAAACAATAATTAAATCCTTATAAAAAAATCGAAACTATATTCCAAAAAAATAGGGAAAAAATAACAATAATTATATATATATATATATATATATATATATATATATATATATATATATATATAACGGCGTATCGACAAATCTGGGGGCCATTAGCGCCGACATCTAGGGTGCAGCCAGGATTTTTCTCAACGAGCCCTGAGATGAGAATATTCCTGCCGCCGGTGGGGATCGAACCCACCATCTCCCGCTTATGAATCTAAGGCGCTAGCCACTAGACCACGGGAGACCCCCAATAATTATAATAAACGAAAAATCCTAACGTTGAACGCACCGGTTACCGTAGATCACCGAAGTTAAGCAACGTCGGTTATGACCAGTACCTGAATGGGTGACCGACCACGTGCTGTTGGCATTATAAAAGGGTGGCAATCAGTATATCTTCTATTTATATAAAAATCACGTGTCTGTCTGTTTTTCTGTTTGTTTGTTCCTTATACAAATCTACACCGTTTGACCGATTTTGACCAAACTTGGAATAATGGTTATTTAGGCTTTTCTATATGCAGAAAGTAGGTGTAGCATGGCACGCCGGGTAACAGCTAGTTTAGTATATTTTTCCGTTTTTCAAACAAGGCTACAGCCACCAAATCTTAACCCAATGCATTTTTCCTTAAATGAAAGCTAATTAAATTTACAACAACTTTGTCTGGCCAGATTTTCGTTTTTAGTTTCCCTTTAATTTCGTTTTTTATTTAAATTATGTGTAAATAATTCTTGAACCTTTACAATTTAACATAAAATAATATTTTATTTTACATCTAACTTAAAATCGTTAGTTAGATATCGTTTGATATCGTTGGTTTTGCACAACACTAATATATATATATATATATATATATATATATATATATATATATATATATGTATTTTTATATATTTCGGATATACTCTTCTTCCTTCTCTTTTTCTTTCTTTACACATCTCGAAACTGGTTTGGAAATCGTCGAAAATCTAAAGCATCTTTTGAAAGCTTTTTAAATTCCCTAGCGTGAGTTGAACCCCCAACCTTAGAGGATAGGTTTGCTAGTAACTAGTTATTGTCTATCTATTTCCACTATCTTCCCCCTACGTATGCATTCCTAGCTTTCCCTAGCGTGAGTTGAACCCCCAACCTTAGAGGATAGGTTTGCTAGTAACTAGTTATTGTCTATCTATTTCCACTATCTTCCCCCTACGTATGCATTCCTAGCTTTCCCTAGCGTGAGTTGAACCCCCAACCTTAGAGGATAGGTTTGCTAGTAACTAGTTATTGTCTATCTATTTCCACTATCTTCCCCCTACGTATGCATTCCTAGCTTTCCCTAGCGTGAGTTGAACCCCCAACCTTAGAGGATAGGTTTGCTAGTAACTAGTTATTGTCTATCTATTTCCACTATCTTCCCCCTACGTATGCATTCCTAGCTTTCCCTAGGTCTCGGTCTGGACACCCGTCCGTATCACTTTCCCGTCTTGGCGTGCTCTCGGAGGTAAAAGTGTTGTGCTCAGCTGTCCATGGACCTGCGCATCGCTACTTTCGTAATGTCTACACTAGTATTATACACGCCGTCTTGTTTTACAATACAACAGTTGTATAATTCATATGGCAACAGGATTCACTCATGAGAAACTTACAATGCCTTCATTTTTACTAAACAACGCTTTTAGGACTTTCCTAAATACACACACATATATATATATATATATATATATATATATATATATATATATATATATATATATATAATCCAATCCAAGGTGAGGAATAACCGTTCGAAGTTCAACATATACCTTTATTATACAATTTCGACGTTTCGGGCTCCCCGTCCATTTTCTGGAGTGCTAAAATAGTATAGACCAATGAGTAGCCGAAACGTCCGAAATATAGATTTTTTAAAACAAAATCATATTGAGGTTTATTTAGCCGAATCCCAACCATTCCATCTTTACTTAAAATAGTATATTAATTATCAGATACTGCAGGAATATCTTTTAAGGAATATTGTATTAATTACCATTAACCAAGCTATTATTTCATATTTAAACAATTGATAAATTATAATTTCTTAATTTTTAACTCATCCTCAATAAATAATATCCTGTCAATAAATAATGTTGAAATTGTGAGTTATAATACTTTGTCAATTGTTTAAATATGATATAATCGCTTGGTTAACGGTAATTTGTATAATATTGTTTAAAAGATATTCCTGCAGTATCTAATAATTAATATACTATTTTAGTACTCCTGAAGATGAACTAGTAGTACGAAACGTGGAAATTATATAATACTAGCTGTTACCCAGTGTGCCATGCTACAACTACTTTCTGTTAATGTCTCTCCCCGTATCAAGATCTACCTGTATACTCAGTAAAGTCAAAATCGGTCAAACGGTGTGAATTTGTTTATATCTCTCTAGTAATTCATAAATCAGACGGTGGAGGCCAGCACCACAGCAGTTCATAAAACAGCCGACAGAGGCCAGCACCACAGCCTGGGAGTAGATAGCTCTTATGAAAGATAGGCCAGCGCTCGTTAGTTAGACAGTGACTGTTGATATAAAATTGAAATAAACTGCATTACATGATTATATAATGATATAAAGTCATCAATGAGTTTGAGTTATTCTAATTATCAGGAACATCAACAAATAAATTTAAGACATTATTCAAAATGGCCGTCAGAATCTGAATGGTTCAGTGTAGCCAATTTTTCTTGAACAAAACTTTTGACCAAATTTTAAATTTGAGTATTTTGACCTAGCCTACGAGATTTCCCGTATCAAGACCTACCTGTGTGCCAAGTTTGGTCAAAATTGGTCAAACGGTGTAGATTTGTATAAGGAACAAACAGACAGACACGTGATTTTTATATATATAGAAAAGTATATGTTGAACTTTGAAGGGTTATTCCTCTACCTTGGATTGGATTATTAATTAATACCTTTCACCTTTTCATCAATATATATATATATATATATACACACGATAGCGGCTAGCAAGATTTTGTTCTTTCGCCGCGAAAATGCTATAACAAACGATTGGACTAGTTCGTTAAAGAGGCTTTTTAGATTAAATGAGAAATTGAAAATTTGTTGTGTAAATATACATATATATATATATATATATATATATATATATATGTATATCTGTACTCTGGAGGTAAAGGACACCATGTCATATGTTTGTAATTGTTCGGGAGAGCCAATTTTCCAATACTTTGAACTATTAAAATTCTTTTCTTCGTTACTTATAGAAACAGTTTATAGAAATAGTTTGAGATTGTTATTTGCATTGCTAGGTAATTGTAAGTATTGATCATAGTGAAACAAAACCAAGTCCTCCACATGGTGTCTTCTATCTCTAATGAAAACGGACATGATTTTATTTTTCGCTGTTTTATCTTCGTTATTTATGGGAACAGGACATAATACACCTTATACCATTATATGGATCGAAAAATCCACATAAAGAATATGTTGTTCAAGTCAATTTAATAAAAAAATGGACATGGTGTCCTTTACCTCCGGGGTACAGATATATGTTGTGTTAAATTTGAGTTACGTTAAGATTTAGGGAAACGAATGTTTTAATAGACGTGATCAGCTTTATAGTTATCATAAATATCTGGAGAATGGTTGGAAAGCTTGGTAATGATTCGAAGGCTTCCGAAATATCTGGAGAATGGTTGGAAAGCTTGGTAATGATTTGAAGGCTTCCGAAATATCTGGAGAATGGTTGGAAAGCTTGGTAATGATTCGAAAGCTTCCGAAATATCTGGAGAATGGTTGGAAAGCTTGGTAATGATTCGAAGGTTTCCGAAATATCTGGAGAATGGTTGGAAAGCTTGGTAATGATTCGAAGGCTTCCGAAATATCTGGAGAATGGTTGGAAAGCTTGGTAATGATTCGAAGGCTTCCGAAATATCTGGAGAATGGTTGGAAAGCTTGGTAATGATTCGAAGGCTTCCGAAATATCTGGAGAATGGTTGGAAAGCTTGGTAATGATTCGAAGGCTTCCGAAATATCTGGAGAATGGTTGGAAAGCTTGGTAATGATTCGAAGGTTTCCGAAATATCTGGAGAATGGTTGGAAAGCTTGGTAATGATTCGAAGGTTTCCGAAATATCTGGAGAATGGTTGGAAAGCTTGGTAATGATTCGAAGGTTTCCGAAATATCTGGAGAATGGTTGGAAACCTTGGTAATGATTCGAAGGCTTCCGAAATATCTTACAA
Organism: Gonocerus acuteangulatus; assembly: GCA_946811695.1. Lineage (NCBI taxonomy): Eukaryota > Metazoa > Arthropoda > Insecta > Hemiptera > Coreidae > Gonocerus > Gonocerus acuteangulatus. The sequence goes on along the minus strand of OX328125.1, from coordinate 4,682,858 downwards.
AAACGATTCATATATAATTTCTAGAGCCCGGAAGATAGGCATTTATTTTTGGTTAAAATAGGCAGGCAAAAAGGCACTTGAAATACTGAAAATAGGCAGTACTGTAATTAAAATAGGCATTTATTAGGAGTGAAGGCACAGAGGAATCTCACTCATTATTAATGAAAATATGTATTTTAAATACTCATTCATTTCTTTATAACCAATTTATCACAGAATTAGTGTACTTACTCTTACTTGCCCTTGTTACAAGCAACAACAAGATGCTTTTTCAAAGTATCAACTGTCATAGACCTTCTAAGAAAAAATGTTTTTCATTATGGAAAAACTTCCTCTGCATTATCTTACCATTTCTAAATCCGGAATACCTGGTAACTACACCATTGTCACAGCAAAAGGGGTGTGAGGAAGGAGACGTACTTCTCTCATCCTCTCTCTTTCCTCCTATTCATTATGCTTGTGCATTCCTTCTACTAAGGAAGGTTCTGCTATTTACAGAGGGTCAATCCACGGGTTGGGAAAATAAGCTTCCGAATAGATATTTGAGACTGCAAAATGTAATTTAATTTCTGAAACCTTTTTTGTTTTTGACGAACTGAAATTCGAAATTCGTTATGTGCTTTTTAAAATGTTTAAATCGCAGAAAAAAAATTGCATAACGAGCAAAAAAGGCAAAAAAAGGCTCTAAATCTTAAAATAGCCAAAATAGGCAAAAAAGGCAAAATAAAAATTGTCTCTACACTTCCTAAATGCACGAAAACATATTTATTTCTATCTGATTCTTCAATATATCCATTCAGAAAGTAAATGAGTATTTTCGTAATATAAGGTAAGAAATGTGAAATGTATTTGTAATTGTGATTTTCTAGAGCGAACGTTGGGAAGACGGAAGGAGTAATGTTCCCTTAAGATACTGACTCATTACAGCAGGCGCCCAAAATCTTGCTTCTTTTTGAGGTTTCATTTAACATTTTTGCACGTGCTTACAATCGATACAAATTATCAAAACATGCTAATAGTAATTTTTGATATATCTTTAGAAATTTCACTTGGGACATGAACGGACATGCGATAAGATGAAGCAGTTCCTGCGTGTCGGACTTGTTATTAATTCTACATGGCTGTGGACTAATGTAGTTTCTTTAATGTTTTCTGCCCGGTAACCATACTAATGCAACGTTCCTCTTACGAATTTTGTATAATTCTCTCGCAGTCCAGTCAACGAATGCTTGAAAACAGCTATAGGTGGAAATTTTTGGAACACAATTTTTGTCTTCGTAACTTTGTTTGGGCTGGATAGTAGGTAAACATATCAAAAGTCCTGCCCGTAGCCTTTGTGCCGGGGGGGGGGGGGGGGTTTAGAAGGTCCCATTTTTCGGGTTTTCACTTATATCTCGGAAACCCTGCGTCCTAGCGACATGACTATTCTATAACAAATGAAAGCTGATTAAATTTCCTACAAGTTCTATCGAATAAAGTTTTTCGAGATATCTTTCGTTTTCGAAATATCCGCTCTTGAAAGTCTGTCAATTTGGGAACAAACACATGTTTTGCTCTTTTTGACCGGATAACTCTTTTACAATAAACCCCAAAAATAAACGCCTTATATAGGGTTGTAGAGCATTATATTCTCTTCAAGAATAAATATCATTTTACTATTTTATTTATTTTCCTTCAAACGTGAAAACAGTTTGAATGTTTATGGTGATATCAGCCGACAACTGACCAATGAACCTTTCAATTTCTCACCATTTCCAACCAATGTATAGTCCAAAATATGGTCCATTATGTAAATATAGAGAGTTCATACGCCCAGTACTCACTATATATATAATATAGCACAAAATATACAATTTTGTGTCCATTGACCAGTTATTCAAACTCAATTAGATAAGATCTTGTCCATGGTTTTGCTAAGACCATGTGAGTGCGTATATAACGTTTGATAGAAAATACATAAAATAGTATTGTAATATATATTATTGAAGCGAATGGAATGTTCTACAACCCTATAACCGACATTTATTTTTTGGGTTCATCGTTGAAGAGATATCCGGTCGAGAATAGAAAAAAGCGTGTTTGTTCCCAAAATGACAGACTTTCAAGAGAGGATATTTCGAAAACTGGCGATATCTCAAAAAACTTCATTGATTAGAACTTGTAGGAAATTTAATCAGCTTTCATTTGTTATAGAATGGTCATGTCGCTAGGACGCAGGATTTCCGAGATATAAGTGAAAACCCGAAAAATGGGACCTTCTGAACCCCCCCCCTCCACCCCGGCACAAGGGGCGAGGACTATTGATATGTTCACCTCCTATCAAGCCCAAACGAAGTTACGAAGTCAAAAGGTATGTTCCAAAAATTTCCATCTATAACTGTTCGTTGACTGGACTGTCGCCTCAATTATCCTTTTGAAAAGGAAACAGACACCAGGAATGGATACAGTATAGAGATAGAAGAAGTTAGGACCCTGGCATTCTCCAAAACCCTGTGCTGACCTTTATATCTCCCGTACTAACCTGATCCAGTCAATAACCTTCTTCGTCCAGGTTATCTAGGCCATTCAGTCTTTATAGAGATTTACGGATCCAGTATTTATCCTACTCCCATCTTGGTCAAGGAATCTAGGCGCTCGGTAGTGCGCCAGGCCAAGTTCCGGCCTAAGCATACTGTGTGTATATTACAGGCGGTCTTAGAGCCGATTTTTACTCTCTCATAACTTTCAACCAGGTAAAGATAAAGTTATAAAATTTTACACAGGTATTATATACTACTAGATGTGAGTAAAACTGGAAATTTTCATAATTCTACATCGAATAGTTTATGAGATATAAGCGATCGAAAAATTGCGAAAAGTTTTGTTTGACTCCGCTTCCGGGGCGGGGGCGTGCCAGTTTTGTACTTCCTTCGGAAACCCATCATTCCGTCCGAAACCCATGATGTGGGGTATCAAATGAATTGTCTCGGCATGAAGAACCATTATTTGACGTTTTAAGAAACAATTAGACGCACATAGGCTCGATAAAAATCTTATACCAGCTGTCTGTCTGTATGTTTGTTCCTCTTACAAATCCGTACCGTTTGACCGATTTTGACCAAACTTGGGACACAGATGGGTCTTGATACGGGGAGAATCATAGGCTAGGTTAAATTGTCTATCAGCAGTCTGTCTGTCTGTTTGTTCCTTATACAAGTACACACCGTTTGACCGATTTTGACAAAATTTGACACACATGTCGGTCTTTATCCGGGTAGTGTCATAGGCTAGTCAAAATCGTCTATCAGCTGTCTGTCTGCATGTTTGTACCTTACACAAATTCACACCGTTTGACCGATTTCGACCAAACTTGGCACGCAGGTAGGTCTTGATGCGGGAGTGTCATATTACCTACGACGTTTCCTACTTTTTGTTCCATCGAAATGCCATCATTATTTCTGAAACCCATCATGTGGGGTATCAAATGAATCGTCTTGGTAAGGAGAACCTATATTTGATGTTTTAAAAAACATTTCGACGCATCTTAACAAAAACAGTTGTGACTTCTTTCTTAAATGTAGTAAATAAAATCGTAGGGGTTCACTGCATAATATACTTCAAAGCAGATACTAAGTTTTTCAAAGTCGAGCCATCTAAATTTCAATGTTTAGGATCACAAACCCAAAATGTATCGTCTTTGTTTCATATATTTTTCTTGAAGGCCTTCTGCACTTTCCCCATTGTGATCTTTATCCTCGGGATAAGGTTCCTGTGTTTTACAGTGTAATAGTTTAGTTAAGAGAGCAATCAATTTGTCCTCTAGAGTAATGTCATCTGGAAGAGCTTCTAACTTTTCTAGTCTAGTGATTAGATGTATGTAGGTTGATTATTGGTATCAAACATCAAGCAGTAAGGAGAACCTTATGCAGAATCCTAAGACCCTGGTTTTATATGAAGTACAAAAGCCAGTAGGTATGTGGCAAGTAAATTCTATTTAATACTTAGAAAAAAGTAATGAGATCCCCAAAAAAACATAAATGTGAAATAGAGGCCAAGTTCCTGCCCCCACCAAGAAACACTCCCTTCCTGAAAAATATCCCCTCCTAAAACCCCCCCAAAACGCCTTACGATTCTACACTCCAAAAAAGTAGTATGAGTTGGTGTATTAATTCAACCAAAAATATTTGCCAATACAAGAGATGATACAAGAAAGAAATGTCCAAGTTCATTACTTGGAAGACCTCATAGTTACTTACTAAGAACAGTAAAGACACTTCAACTGACCTTTAAAAACAACAATAAAAATACTTACATCCAGTTACTAAAATATCACTTTCCTCAACCAGGTATATTCTTAAACTTGGCAATGTTTAGTTTTTCTCTAAAGATAATTTCGGCACAAAAAAAAACATTGCCAAGTTTAAGAATATCTTTGCTCGGGATTTGAAATCAGGCCGCCAGCTTATTATTCCAGTGCTCTACCACTGAGCTAACCTCACCCCCAATACATAAATATATATATATATATATATATATATATATATATATATATATATATATATATATATATGTATATATATATATATATATATTTGTGTGTTCACTCTCTGACAGGCTCAAAAATGATCCGATTTTCGGTACAGATATCTTGCTTGTGATTTGAAAGGTCAAGTTCGTTAACTAGCAGAAGCCATCCACCGGAACATAGTTTTTAGAGCGAAATTCGAGCTGAAAATATCGTAATGCTCTCGTTTTCGAGTTTATATGCTTGCAGGTGCTAGTCATATAAGTTCCTTCACGTAGGAAAAAGAATAAAAATTTTCTGTCGATTGGTTTGGGCTGGGCGATGATAGGTCAGTGAGTGAGTGAGTGGTTTGGGCTGGGCGATGATAGGTCAGTGAGTGAGTGAGTGGTTTGGGCTGGGCTATGATAGGTCAGTGAGTGAGTGATTGGTTAGGGCTGGGCGATGATAGGTCAGTGAGTGAGTGAGTGGTTTGGGCTGGGCGATGATAGGTCAGTGAGTGAGTGATTGGTTAGGGCTGGGCGATGATAGGTCAGTGAGTGAGTGAGTGGTTTGGGCTGGGCGATGATAGGTCAGTGAGTGAGTGATTGGTTAGGGCTGGGCGATGATAGGTCAGTGAGTGAGTGAGTGGTTTGTGCTGGGCGATGATAGGTCAGTGAGTGAGTGAGTGGTTTGGGCTGGGCGATGATAGGTCAGTGAGTGAGTGAGTGGTTTGGGCTGGGCGATGATAGGTCAGTGAGTGAGTGATTGGTTAGGGCTGGGCGATGATAGGTCAGTGAGTGAGTGATTGGTTAGGGCTGGGCGATGATAGGTCAGTGAGTGAGTGATTGGTTTGGGCTGGGCGATGATAGGTCAGTGAGTGAGTGAGTGGTTTGGGCTGGGCGATGATAGGTCAGTGAGTGAGTGAGTGGTTTGGGCTGGGCGTTGATAGGTCAGTGAGTGAGTGATTGGTTTGGGCTGGGCGATGATAGGTCAGTGAGTGAGTGAGTGGTTTGTGCTGGGCGATGATAGGTTAGTGAGTGAGTGATTGGTTTTGGCTGGGCGATGATAGGTCAGTGAGTGAATGAGTGGTTTGTGCTGGGCGATGATAGGTCAGTGAGTGAGTGAGTGGTTTGGGCTGGGCGATGATAGGTCAGTGAGTGAGTGATTGGTTTGGGCTGGGCGATGATAGGTCAGTGAGTGAGTGATTGGTTAGGGCTGGGCGATGATAGGTCAGTGTGTGAGTGAGTGGTTTGGGCTGGGCGATGATAGGTCAGTGAGTGAGTGATTGGTTAGGGCTGGGCGATGATAGGTCAGTGAGTGAGTGATTGGTTAGGGCTGGGCGATGATAGGTCAGTGAGTGAGTGAGTGGTTTGGGCTGGGCCATGATAGGTCAGTGAGTGAGTGATTGGTTAGGGCTGGGCGATGATAGGTCAGTGAGTGAGTGAGTGGTTTGGGCTGGGCGATGATAGGTCAGTGAGTGAGTGATTGGTTAGGGCTGGGCGATGATAGGTCAGTAAGTGAGTGAGTGGTTTGGGCTGGGCGATGATAGGTCAGTGAGTGAGTGATTGGTTAGGGCTGGGCGATGATAGGTCAGTAAGTGAGTGAGTGGTTTGGGCTGGGCGATGATAGGTCAGTGAGTGAGTGATTGGTTTGGGCTGGGCGATGATAGGTCAGTAAGTGAGTGAGTGGTTTGTGCTGGGCGATGATAGGTCAGTGAGTGAGTGATTGGTTAGGGCTGGGCGATGATAGGTCAGTGAGTGAGTGAGTGGTTTGGGCTGGGCGATGATAGGTCAGTGAGTGAGTGATTGGTTTGGGCTGGGCGATGATAGGTCAGTAAGTGAGTGAGTGGTTTGGGCTGGGCGATGATAGGTCAGTGAGTGAGTGAGTGGTTTGGGCTGGGCGATGATAGGTCAGTGAGTGAGTGAGTGGTTTGGGCTGGGCGATGATAGGTCAGTAAGTGAGTGAGTGGTTTGGGCTGGGCGATGATAGGTCAGTGAGTGAGTGAGTGGTTTGGGCTGGGCGATTGTAAATTTAGTTTCAGGTTTTGACTGAAAGCTAGTTATCTACTGAATCTGTGGAGTTAAGATACTTCCTGTTAGTCACTGAACACTTTTTAATGTTCTCATGCAGTTAAAACCATGAATGTTGTGTTTTTAACACCACAAACAGAAATAGAAGTTCTTTTCCGTATATCCTCAAGTTTTAAAGCAACTCTCCATGCAATTACCCTCTTTGCAGGCAGATCATAGAAAGGTTTATGGAAAACCTTCCAGATCGGCAAGCCTCTTAAGCTCACACCAAGTCAGGAACATAAAGGGAACACAGAGTGTGAATACTATGAAATACTTGTAGAATGAGAGGTTGTAGATAGAACGGTGTAAAATCTCCCATTTCCTGTAGTTGCTTGCTGTAGTTGAATGAATCCGCTATATACTAATTGTCTGGAATATTCTTGAAGAGAACGGTTCCAACCAGACCCGGAGGTCGTGGGACATCTGTTGGGAATATTCTCTGGTTCTCTTCTAGTTAACGGATCTACGCCAAGCATTTCCAAGCAGAAGCATAAAGCAGGACTCAACCACTAAGCAATGTTCTGAAATAGGCCCTTCTATACCTCTTCTGAATGTACACCCATCATATTCCTGAATAAAACAACCAGTGCTTAGATTAGACATTCATTTTCTAGTTAACTGATCTACGTCAAGCATTTCCAAGCAGAAGCATAAAGCAGGACTTATCCACCAAGCAATGTTCTGAAATAGACTCTTCTATACCTCTTCTGAATGTACACCCATCATATTCCTGAATAAAACAACCAATGCTTAGATTATACATTGATTTTCTAGTTAACGGATCTACGTCAAGCATTTCCAAGCAGAAGCATAAAGCAGGACTTATCCACCAAGCAATGTTCTGAAATAGACTCTTCTATACGTCTTCTGAATGTACACCCATCATATTCCTGAATAAAACAACCAATGCTTAGATTTGACATTGATTTTCTAGTTAACGGATCTACGCCAAGCACTTCCAAGCAGAAGCATAAAGCAGGATTCATCCACCAAGCAATGTTCTGAAATAGACTCTTCTATACGTCTTCTGAATGTACACCCATCATATTCCTGAATAAAACAACCAATGCTTAGATTATACATTGATTTTCTAGTTAACGGATCTACGTCAAGCATTTCCAAGCAGAAGCATAAAGCAGGACTTATCCACCAAGCAATGTTCTGAAATAGACTCTTCTATACGTCTTCTGAATGTACACCCATCATATTCCTGAATAAAACAACCAATGCTTAGATTAGACATTGATTTTCTCAAATGGACCTGGTACTTCATACTGAAGGCACAGGTAGTTTCTTCATCAATAAATGTTCTTCTTCCAAAACAGTTTAATCTGCTATTAAATACTATGCCTATATATATATATTTATATATAGGGGCGATGTTAGCACAGTGGTAGAGCACTGGACTAATAAGCTGGAGGCCTGAGTTCAAATCCCGAGCATAGTACTAAAGATTTGTTCTTCTTGTGTCTTCGTTCATGGGTTGAATTTGGCCTCCCTGATCGTCCCTAGGCCAACCTAGCCTTTAATTAATTTAATTAATAATGGGTACCTTGGGTGCTAATGACTCTACTGACCATACTATCTCCCTAGTGTGCCGTATGGTCATGAATCAGATACCTCTATAGTATCTGCCCCTCATGGCCCTCGTGGCCTGTTACGGGACTGATTTATATATATATATATATATATATATATATATATATATATATATATATATATATATATATATATCTACTATATATTTGTCAAATACCACTCACTCACTCACTCACTCATCTATCAACGCCCAGCCCAAACCGCTCGACAGAAAATTTTGAAATTTTGCATGGACACTCCCAATATAACGTAGGCGCTCGCTAAGAAAGGATTTTTTGATATTCGTATTTTTAAGCATTTTTAGGGGGGTTTAAAGTTTGAGTTGGTTAGAGAAGGCAAGCCTAGGCAGCCTGCGTTGCTAGGACGATAACAGAACAGCTGTTACCGTACATTATCTATCTCATAGTTTTATTTCTAATTGAGGTTAATTTTAACTATGATGGCAGACCTTGAATTACTAGAAATAAACTCTTATTGTGTCCCTCATAGAGTTTACGTTCTGGTCCTTCCGCGGTAATATATCCCGAACCACTTCACACAAAATTTCAAATTTTGCTCGGACAATCCGTTAAGAATGTAAACACTCGCTAAGAAAGTTTTTTTTTATATTCAAATGTTTAAGTACTTTTAGGGGGGGCTTGAATTATTAAGAAGGTCTTCATCGGCTCAAAAATGGTCCGTCCGATTTTGATTAGATTTGGTACAAAAATCTTTCTTCTCATTTGAAAGGTCAAGTTCAATAACCAGCTGAATCCGTTTAGTGTTTTGGGAACAAAATGAGCGTGAATAAACCGGAACGCTTACATTTTCGAGTCCATATGCTTGCATGTATTTGATGTATAGGTTCATTAACGTAGGGAAAACGAATGAAACCATTTTCAAGCGATTTTTGCCACCTTTTACGAGACAAATTGCTAGAAATACTTTTCCAAACTAATTTTCTGTTTGGGTATTCAGCAACGATGATTGGTTCACTTGAAACTTGTAACAGGTATTTGATATTCATCTAATCTAAGATATTTATACTTTGGAATCGTTTGGAGGTAGGAAGTATATGGAAACAAATTGTATTAATGGTTTACAACGTTTTCGGATCTCAGTATATTTTCTAAAATATCTCGAAAACGTCGGGAAATCGTAGTGGCTATTCGAAGGGTTACTAAATTATCCACAAAGACAATTCTGTTGTGATGTTCGGTGGGGCGATGTCAATCGAAGAGATAATTGCTTAAAACTTTAAAGTTGTTAGTTTTATTCGTTTCAACGTGTATTTGTCTCTATTTACCTAACTTTTTAAGTAGTTGTTGTTATTTTTTTTACTCCCCAACGGGAACAAGCACGGTTACCCCCCCCCCCATGGTGTTTCCTGGGTAATTCTAATGTCCGTGCAATAATAAGCTGTTCAAAATGATGTAGTAGCGTTAATTTTGATCATATCTTATTTAACGCAATATAAAAACTTCTTATCGGCCGTGGTGAAGCACGGGTATTCAGCTAGTATATATATATATATATATATATATATATATATATATATATATATATATATATTAATAATTAAAAAATTGCAAATTAATTAACACACTCCGATGCTGGCGCCCCTGAAGTCACACGGATGTTGGCGAAGGATCTGTGAGTTCCATTACCTCAAATTGAAAATTACTTAAAAAATATCCATTATTGGTATGCTCTCACGCTTTAACGATAAGCCACATAATAAGAGGAATGCCCGGAATATGAAACAAGATTCAGGGAGCTAAATATACCTCGGGATGTATCAGAGGCTCTTAAAAAATGTCAGCATGCTATTGACGACATAATCAACTTCTTGAAAATCTGCGGTATATATAAACTGCTTTAAACTCTCATAAATAAATAATATTTGTCGACAAATGTAAAACATACGTAAATAAATTCTAGGGAGTAAAAACCTCCCAGTTACTCGCCCAAATAAATTTGCATCCTACATCCATTATTGGTTAACTCCAAGGCTGTATAAGGTATCCATTTTTTATTTTTAAGATATTTAGGTATGCGAAATATTTCTTCTGTAATCAGCATAGTCAGGATCCGGGGCAGATTAGAAAGAACGCTTCGTTTTACCAACTGATATCCAATGAATTCCTATCAAATCAGACGAAGAAACAGCCTTCGCCGGACTTTATTACCATTTCCAGTATAAATGATCATCGAATTAAGGCACACTCCCAAAAGGGAGATAACTCCATTTTGTATTTTTTGACAAAAGGGAACCAATCGTTCAACCTATCTCTCAATAAACGTCCACTTCATTTGCATAGATTTAATGCTAACTAAATGTAGAATTTTTCCTGTAAGTATTGAATCTGTAGTCGGTTAGGGGGCTGAGGAAACAATTCCCTAGAAACCTCTGCTTCATCGAGCAACATAGAAGTGCGTTATTGGACCTCCAGAAAGTATCTTCTATCAATAGGTTTAGTGAATTAATGACTATTTTCTTAAAGGAAATATTGTCTATTTTATGATGGCATAATTAGTATTTAATTATCTTGAACAATTTTTGAGCCATTCTTTCATATTCAATAAAAGATATGTTTAAAAAACAGAAAGTTTGCCATAAGTGCTTTTCCCTTCGGAATTAGATCATACTTCAAATTAACGTTTTTGTTGGAAATTATGTCTAGAATCAACTCCTAGAGTTTGGCTACGTAGACCTCAATCACCCTGTATAAACGTTCCACGTTCGATTAAATGCAGCGTAAATATGCTCTTCCTATAAGGGAAGTTGGTGGTCAAGCCAAATTCGCTTACCGGAATACTGTCCCTGTAAAGTTCGCACAAAAGAAGTCGTTGTATTGGAGAGAGTGAGGGGGAGGGAGAGTGAGAGAGAGGGAGAGAGTGAGAGCGAGAGAGAGAGAGAGAGAGAGAGAGAGAGAGAGAGAGAATGAGAGAGAAAGGGGGGGGGGGTGAAGGGGGTACAGTGAGCCTATAGGACGCCACGGCTGGTAGTCAGCTGTTAGTATACGATACAGCTGGAATTAAGGAATGCAGCTGTTGCAAGATGCAGCTATGTCTGCAAGGATGGAATCCGATGCAGTAGCTGTCTATGGTATTCCTTGGAATTCTCAGTAATGGCGGCGATTCATAGTGCTGGGGTATTGCGAATCATGATGGTGGTGACCCTACTTGCTCCTAGTTTACTATATATTGTTGTCTACATGAGTAGATAAGGAATCGAAGGAACACATCCTAACTATACTCAGCTAAATACATACCGTCGATACATATGCTAAGTATCGAATGTGGAAAAACGCATTTTTCATGTTCAATCTTTAATGATTACTGATGGACTGACGTACGGCAATCTCTTGAAGCTAAGTTCAATCAGTGGAAGGGGAAAGTAACCTCTGTCATAATATGACTATATTATAGTAAAATCTGCTGACTATTTGACACATTCGATACTTTGGATTAGCATCGACTATATGGAGGGTTGAAAGCACAACTAGACCAAGTCCATGTTATACAGTTTTCTGAAAATGAGTATTATGCGTTTTAATTGCAAGGACGTTGTATAAATCCTATTGACCAGTATAAGTCTTAACATCACTGGCATTATTTATGTATATGTACCTTGTTCATAAAACAGTTACAGCTCTCAGCAGGGACAGTTGTTAGCTGGCCGAATTATCGTGAGTGATGCGCGTTTGGCAAGTTCATCATTTTCAAGACCCGCTGTAAAAATTCTCTACTTCACTTAGGATGTTTAGGGAGGTTGGTAACCCGTAGATAGCCCGGCTGATGCGCAGTTAGGAAACCAGATAAGGATTAAGATGACGGGGCAAAGACGTCACCAAAAGTACGGGAAACAGATTAGAATATTGTATTGGGTTTTAAAGGCAAACGTTAAAGAATGTTGAACAACCTGTGAATGAGGTAGTTATCATTTCTCACTACATCAACCCAAAGCCGCGGCCACTCTAGGCTGGTTAAGCCGCTACTGGCCAGCAGCTGGGGTATAACCAGCAAGCAGCCTAGTTATCATTTCTCACTACATCAACCTAAAGCCGCGGCCACACTAGGCTGGTTACCAGCCGCTACTGGCCAGCAGCTGGGGAGTTACCAGCAAGCAGCCTAGTTATCATTTCTCACTACATCAACCTAAAGCCGCGGCCACACTAGGCTGGTTACCAGCCGCTACTGGCCAGCAGCTGGGGAATTACCAGCAAGCAGCCTAGTTATCATTTCTCACTACATCAACCATAGTTGCAATGATCTCCTCGAGACTAGATGAGACTGGTGAAAATAGAATAATCAATGAAATATATCTGAATAAAGGGCTTTCCTCTCTATGGATGGAAGGAGGAAACACGCTAAAAAAGTGAAAATGTTCTGACTCGGCCCTTATAGTGAAAGGTTCGTCTATGTTTATTTAGGTTATAATTATCCCCACAAAAAACCAACGTAAAAAAAAGAGTCCAAGTTCGAGGCCTCTTCCAAAAACAGTTTGCCTATAATAAAGTTATGATAATTGATTTTTTGTTTAAGCAGGAATGAAATCTAAAGCAAAATGTTCAATTCAAAATTAGAAGATGTTGGAGGCGATTACCTAGGTTATGGGCCTGTAAAAGGAGCATCTGCAAGCAAATAATGATATGGACCTGTAAAAGGAGCATCTGCAAGCAAATAATGTCGAAAACGTGAGCGATAAGATGTTGGAGGCGATTACCTAGGTTATGGGCCTGTAAAAGGAGCATCTGCAAGCAAATAATGTCGAAAACGTGAGCGATAAGATGTTGGAGGCGATTACCTAGGTTATGGGCCTGTAAAAGGAGCATCTGCAAGCAAATAATGTTATGGACCTGTAAAAGGAGCATCTGCAAGCAAATAATGTCGAAAACGTGAGCGATAAGATGTTGGAGGCGATTACCTAGGTTATGGGCCTGTAAAAGGAGCATCTGCAAGCAAATAATGATATGGACCTGTAAAAGGAGCATCTGCAAGCAAATAATGTTATGGGCCTGTAAAAGGAGCATCTGCAAGCAAATAATGATATGGACCTGTAAAAGGAGCATCTGCAAGCAAATAATGATATGGACCTGTAAAAGGAGCATCTGCAAGCAAATAATGTCGAAAACGTGAGCGATAAGATGTTGGAGGCGATTTCCTAGGTTATGGACCTGTAAAAGGAGCATCTGCAAGCAAATAATGTCGAGAACGTGAGCGATAAGATGTTGGAGGCGATTACCTAGGTTATGGGCCTGTAAAAGGAGCATCTGCAAGCAAATAATGATATGGACCTGTAAAAGGAGCATCTGCAAGCAAATAATGATATGGACCTGTAAAAGGAGCATCTGCAAGCAAATAATGATATGGACCTGTAAAAGGAGCATCTGCAAGCAAATAATGTCGAAAACGTGAGCGATAAGATGTTGGAGGCGATTACCTAGGTTATGGGCCTGTAAAAGGAGCATCTGCAAGCAAATAATGATATGGAGCTGTAAAAGGAGCATCTGCAAGCAAATAATGATATGGACCTGTAAAAGGAGCATCTGCAAGCAAATAATGATATGGACCTGTAAAAGGAGCATCTGCAAGCAAATAATGTCGAAAACGTGAGCGATAAGATGTTGGAGGCGATTACCTAGGTTATGGGCCTGTAAAAGGAGCATCTGCAAGCAAATAATGATATGGACCTGTAAAAGGAGCATCTGCAAGCAAATAATGTTATGGGCCTGTAAAAGGAGCATCTGCAAGCAAATAATGTCGAGAACGTGAGCGATAAGATGTTGGAGGCGATTACCTAGGTTATGGACCTGTAAAAGGAGCATCTGCAAGCAAATAATGTCGAGAACGTGAGCGATAAGATGTTGGAGGCGATTACCTAGGTTATGGGCCTGTAAAAGGAGCATCTGCAAGCAAATAATGATATGGACCTGTAAAAGGAGCATCTGCAAGCAAATAATGATATGGACCTGTAAAAGGAGCATCTGCAAGCAAATAATGTCGAAAACGTGAGCGATAAGATGTTGGAGGCGATTACCTAGGTTATGGGCCTGTAAAAGGAGCATCTGCAAGCAAATAATGATATGGACCTGTAAAAGGAGCATCTGCAAGCAAATAATGATATGGAGCTGTAAAAGGAGCATCTGCAAGCAAATAATGATATGGACCTGTAAAAGGAGCATCTGCAAGCAAATAATGATATGGACCTGTAAAAGGAGCATCTGCAAGCAAATAATGTCGAAAACGTGAGCGATAAGATGTTGGAGGCGATTACCTAGGTTATGGGCCTGTAAAAGGAGCATCTGCAAGCAAATAATGATATGGACCTGTAAAAGGAGCATCTGCAAGCAAATAATGTTATGGGCCTGTAAAAGGAGTATCTGCAAGCAAATAATGTCGAGAACGTGAGCGATAAGATGTTGGAGGCGATTACCTAGGTTATGGGCCTGTAAAAGGAGCATCTGCAAGCAAATAATGATATGGACCTGTAAAAGGAGCATCTGCAAGCAAATAATGTTATGGGCCTGTAAAAGGAGCATCTGCAAGCAAATAATGATATGGACCTGTAAAAGGAGCATCTGCAAGCAAATAATGATATGGAGCTGTAAAAGGAGCATCTGCAAGCAAATAATGTCGAAAACGTGAGCGATAAGATGTTGGAGGCGATTACCTAGGTTATGGGCCTGTAAAAGGAGCATCTGCAAGCAAATAATGATATGGACCTGTAAAAGGAGCATCTGCAAGCAAATAATGATATGGAGCTGTAAAAGGAGCATCTGCAAGCAAATAATGTCGAAAACGTGAGCGATAAGATGTTGGGGGCGATTTCCTAGGTTATGGGCCTGTAAAAGGAGCATCTGCAAGCAAATAATGATATGGACCTGTAAAAGGAGCATCTGCAAGCAAATAATGATATGGAGCTGTAAAAGGAGCATCTGCAAGCAAATAATGTCGAAAACGTGAGCGATAAGATGTTGGGGGCGATTTCCTAGGTTATGGGCCTGTAAAAGGAGCATCTGCAAGCAAATAATGTTATGGGCCTGTAAAAGGAGCATCTGCAAGCAAATAATGTTATGGGCCTGTAAAAGGAGCATCTGCAAGCAAATAATGTTATGGGCCTGTAAAAGGAGCATCTGCAAGCAAATAATGTCGAAAACGTGAGCGATAAGATGTTGGAGGCGATTTCCTAGGTTATGGACCTGTAAAAGGAGCATCTGCAAGCAAATAATGTTATGGACCTGTAAAAGGAGCATCTGCAAGCAAATAATGATATGGAGCTGTAAAAGGAGCATCTGCAAGCAATTAATGTCGAAAACGTGAGCGATAAGATGTTGGAGGCGATTTCCTAGGTTATGGGCCTGTAAAAGGAGCATCTGCAAGCAAATAATGTTATGGGCCTGTAAAAGGAGCATCTGCAAGCAAATAATGTCGAAAACGTGAGCGATAAGATGTTGGAGGCGATTTCCTAGGTTATGGAGCTGTAAAAGGAGCATCTGCAAGCAAATAATGTTATGGGCCTGTAAAAGGAGCATCTGCAAGCAAATAATGTCGAAAACGTGAGCGATAAGATGTTGGAGGCGATTTCCTAGGTTATGGACCTGTAAAAGGAGCATCTGCAAGCAATTAATGTCGAAAACGTGAGCGATAAGATGTTGGAGGCGATTTCCTAGGTTATGGGCCTGTAAAAGGAGCATCTGCAAGCAAATAATGTTATGGGCCTGTAAAAGGAGCATCTGCAAGCAAATAATGTCGAAAACGTGAGCGATAAGATGTTGGAGGCGATTTCCTAGGTTATGGAGCTGTAAAAGGAGCATCTGCAAGCAAATAATGTTATGGACCTGTAAAAGGAGCATCTGCAAGCAAATAATGTTATGGACCTGTAAAAGGAGCATCTGCAAGCAAATAATGTTATGGGCCTGTAAAAGGAGCATCTGCAAGCAATTAATGTCGAAAACGTGAGCGATAAGATGTTGGAGGCGATTACCTAGGTTATGGGCCTGTAAAAGGAGCATCTGCAAGCAAATAATGTTATGGGCCTGTAAAAGGAGCATCTGCAAGCAATTAATGTCGAAAACGTGAGCGATAAGATGTTGGAGGCGATTACCTAGGTTATGGGCCTGTAAAAGGAGCATCTGCAAGCAAATAATGTTATGGACCTGTAAAAGGAGCATCTGCAAGCAAATAATGTTATGGGCCTGTAAAAGGAGCATCTGCAAGCAATTAATGTCGAAAACGTGAGCGATAAGATGTTGGAGGCGATTTCCTAGGTTATGGAGCTGTAAAAGGAGCATCTGCAAGCAAATAATGTTATGGACCTGTAAAAGGAGCATCTGCAAGCAAATAATGTTATGGGCCTGTAAAAGGAGCATCTGCAAGCAATTAATGTCGAAAACGTGAGCGATAAGATGTTGGAGGCGATTTCCTAGGTTATGGACCTGTAAAAGGAGCATCTGCAAGCAAATAATGTCGAAAACGTGAGCGATAAGATGTTGGAGGCGATTTCCTAGGTTATGGACCTGTAAAAGGAGCATCTGCAAGCAAGTAAAGTCGAAAACGTGAGCGATAAGATGTTGGAGGCGATTTCCTAGGTTATGGGCCTGTAAAAGGAGCATCTGCAAGCAAATAATGTCGAAAACGTGAGCGATAAGATGTTGGAGGCGATTTCCTAGGTTATGGACCTGTAAAAGGAGCATCTGCAAGCAAATAATGTCGAAAACGTGAGCGATAAGATGTTGGAGGCGATTTCCTAGGTTATGGACCTGTAAAAGGAGCATCTGCAAGCAAATAATGTCGAAAACGTGAGCGATAAGATGTTGGAGGCGATTTCCTAGGTTATGGACCTGTAAAAGGAGCATCTGCAAGCAAGTAAAGTCGAAAACGTGAGCGATAAGATGTTGGAGGCGATTTCCTAGGTTATGGGCCTGTAAAAGGAGCATCTGCAAGCAAATAATGTTATGGACCTGTAAAAGGAGCATCTGCAAGCAGATAATGTCGAAAACGTGAGCGATAAGATGACTTCTGGATGCGTCTTAAGGTCAACCTTATAAGCGGTTTCCTGCCTATGGAGGGAGGGAGGAACTGCGCTAAAAGCCCTATCAATACCATTCGTTGAAAGCCAACCTCAACCAAACCATGTGTGTGGCAGACCTGTATACATACCACATGGCGTCCACTCGCTTCAGGCCTACCAATACACTTACACGATAATAAGCAGTCTGTATCACTCACTGATACCAACCCATTATTTAGGCTAGCATTTTATCCCATTTGGTTGCCCTGAGGTTATTGTAGAAGCTTGCACACGAAAAAATAAATTATATTGCGAATATCGTCCCTACTATGTCAAACTATCGAATATGCAAATCGGAGCAAACTAGAGAACGAACATATTCTATTTATTGACAAATTAATAAATTGAAAAATGGCCTTATTCGATATTTTATTTAAGGCATTGAAGGCTATTCTATTGGGCCTAGAGTCGCGACAAGTCCACAATCCAAGAGAAAAGTCTCGAATCTGAAAAACGAGATTTTTCGTATTCGATAGTTTCACATGGTAGGGCCGATATTATGAAGTGCATAATTATCGCGGCATAATACAGGAGACGGTAACCCTCGGGTAGTTAGGTATGAGAGAGAAGTTCGTCCCATGGTTGGAGAAGTGAGGTCAATGAAAGCATCCACAAACATTAATGCAAAATTTAATCCTGGTAGCAACAAATTGTTAGAGCAGAGAAATCATAATTTACGGTTGAAGTGAAACCATATAAAAGTCCGACGAGCAGGAACTGCGTTATCCTAGCGGCTTTCCGTAACCTTCTTATCCCAATTGTTATTTCGGATGCTTGGAATGGAAACAGGTAATGTTTTCTTTAATCCTTAGAGAAAAATGAAATCTGAAAGCGATGTATGATCTTAGAAAACTGACAGTATCCTAAGCGGAAATTCCTCCATTCTAGCACATCTATATATATATATATATATATATATATATATATATATATATATATATATATATATACCATATATATATATATATATATATATATATATATATATATATATATATATATATATAAAGTAAAGATGGAATGGTTGGGATTCGTCTAAAGAAACCTCAATATGATTTTTGTTTAAAAAAATCTATATTTTGGACGTTTCGGCTACTCATTGGTAGCCTTCGTCAGCTAAAATGACAAGAAAAACAGAAATTAATACAGAAAAAAAATTTATAATTGAGATAAGTAACAGAACTATAAATACACTTAACTTATTATAAAAGAACAATTTGGTCTTAAATTCTTAGAATGAGTAGAATGAAAATCAAAAGAAACATCACAAAAAAAGAAGAAAAAAGGCTATTATATTGGAGTTTATATAAGTAAATAAGTGCTATTAGTAACATTAATTAATTATTACAAACAAATAAGATACTACATACCTATGGAAATGCCTGGAGGCAGAGGAAGACCAATGTTGACAGTTAAGTAACCATTGTGGAAGTGTCTAAGAGAAAAGGAATCTACTAGGGTAAATTAAACTGAAAACAAACCAGGTGGTGGGAGAAGGTCGGTAAGGATCAAAGGCATGTTTATGACAGGAAATTTATATATATATATATATATATATATATATATATATATAAAAATCACGTGTCTGTCTGTCTGTTTCTTTGTTTGTTTGTTCCTTATACAAATCCACACCGTTTGACCGATTTTGACCAAACTTGGAATAATGGTAGGTCTTGATACGAGAAATCTCCTAGGTTAGGTCAAAAACGTCTACCAGCTGTCTGTCTGTCGAAGCCTAGGCTCAAAAAACGTTGTCTCTATGTAGGCCAAATACTATGTTGTCTTAACGAGACTTCGAATTGGGTGCTCGCTAATATTAAAGCAAAGACAGGTCAGTCCAGAATTCTGTCTGTGGAATGTTGCCATTATCATAAACACATACTGACAGACTGCAAAATACAATTTACTCATGTCACAAGGCAAACATACTGTCAGACTGAAAAATACAATCTCCTCATGTCACAAGGCAAACATACTGACAGACTGCAAAATACAACTTACTCATGTCATAAGGCAAACATACTGACAGACTGCAAAATAAAACTTACTCATGTCACAAGGCAAACATACTGACAGACTGCAAAATACAACTTACTCATGTCACAAGGCAAACATACTGACAGACTGCAAAATACAACTTACTCATGTCACAAGGCAAACATACTGACAGACTGCAAAATACAACTTACTCATGTCACAAGGCAAACATACCGACAGACTGCAAAATACAATTTACTCATGTCACAAGGCAAACATACTGAAACACTGCAAAATACAACTTACTCATGTCACAAGGCAAACATACTGACAGACTGCAAAATACAACTTACTCATGTCACAAGGCAAACATACCGACAGACTGCAAAATACAACTTACTCATGTCAGAAGGCAAACATACTGACAGACTGCAAAATACAACTTACTCATGTCACAAGGCAAACATACTGACAGACTGCAAAATACAACTTCCTCATGTCACAAGGCTAACATACTGACAGACTCCAAAATACAATTTACTCATGTCACAAGGCAAACATACTGACAGACTGCAAAATACAATTTACTCATGTCAGAAGGCAAACATACTGACAGACTGCAAAATACAACTTACTCATGTCAGAAGGCAAACATACTGACAGACTGCAAAATACAACTTACTCATGTCAGAAGGCAAACATACTGACAGACTGCAAAATACAATTTACTCATGTCACAAGGCAAACATACTGACAGACTGCAAAATACAATTTACTCATGTCAGAAGGCAAACATACTGACAGACTGCAAAATACAACTTACTCATGTCAGAAGGCAAACATACTGACAGACTGCAAAATACAACTTACTCATGTCAGAAGGCAAACATACTGACAGACTGCAAAATACAATTTACTCATGTCAGAAGGCAAACATACTGACAGACTGCAAAGTACAACTTACTCATGTCAGAACGCAAACATACTGACAGACTGCAAAATACAACTTACTCATGTCAGAAGGCAAACATACTGACAGACTGCAAAGTACAACTTACTCATGTCACAAGTCAAACATACCGACAGACTGCAAAATACAATTTACTCATGTCAGAAGGCAAACATACTGACAGACTGCAAAATACAACTTACTCATGTCAGAAGGCAAACATACTGACAGACTGCAAAGTACAACTTACTCATGTCACAAGTCAAACATACCGACAGACTGCAAAATACAATTTACTCATGTCAGAAGGCAAACATACTGACAGACTGCAAAATACAATTTACTCATGTCAGAAGGCAAACATACTGACAGACTGCAAAGTACAACTTACTCATGTCAGAAGGCAAACATACTGACAGACTGCAAAATACAACTTACTCATGTCAGAAGGCAAACATACTGACAGACTGCAAAGTACAACTTACTCATGTCACAAGGCAAACATACCGACAGACTGCAAAATACAATTTACTCATGTCAGAAGGCAAACATACTGACAGACTGCAAAATACAATTTACTCATGTCAGAAGGCAAACATACTGACAGACTGCAAAGTACAACTTACTCATGTCAGAAGGCAAACATACTGACAGACTGCAAAATACAACTTACTCATGTCAGAAGGCAAACATACTGACAGACTGCAAAGTACAACTTACTCATGTCACAAGTCAAACATACCGACAGACTGCAAAATACAATTTACTCATGTCAGAAGGCAAACATACTGACAGACTCCAAAATACAATTTACTCATGTCACAAGGCAAACATACTGACAGACTGCAAAATACAATTTACTCATGTCAGAAGGCAAACATACTGACAGACTGCAAAATACAACTTACTCATGTCAGAAGGCAAACATACTGACAGACTGCAAAATAAAACTTACTCATGTCACAAGGCAAACATACTGACAGACTGCAAAATACAACTTACTCATGTCACAAGGCAAACATACTGACAGACTGCAAAATACAACTTACTCATGTCACAAGGCAAACATACTGACAGACTGCAAAATACAACTTACTCATGTCACAAGGCAAACATACCGACAGACTGCAAAATACAATTTACTCATGTCACAAGGCAAACATACTGAAACACTGCAAAATACAACTTACTCATGTCACAAGGCAAACATACTGACAGACTGCAAAATACAACTTACTCATGTCACAAGGCAAACATACCGACAGACTGCAAAATACAACTTACTCATGTCAGAAGGCAAACATACTGACAGACTGCAAAATACAACTTACTCATGTCACAAGGCAAACATACTGACAGACTGCAAAATACAACTTCCTCATGTCACAAGGCTAACATACTGACAGACTCCAAAATACAATTTACTCATGTCACAAGGCAAACATACTGACAGACTGCAAAATACAATTTACTCATGTCAGAAGGCAAACATACTGACAGACTGCAAAATACAACTTACTCATGTCAGAAGGCAAACATACTGACAGACTGCAAAATACAACTTACTCATGTCAGAAGGCAAACATACTGACAGACTGCAAAATACAATTTACTCATGTCACACGGCAAACATACTGACAGACTGCAAAATACAATTTACTCATGTCAGAAGGCAAACATACTGACAGACTGCAAAATACAACTTACTCATGTCAGAAGGCAAACATACTGACAGACTGCAAAATACAACTTACTCATGTCAGAAGGCAAACATACTGACAGACTGCAAAATACAATTTACTCATGTCAGAAGGCAAACATACTGACAGACTGCAAAATACAACTTACTCATGTCACAAGGCAAACATACTGACAGACTGCAAAATACAACTTCCTCATGTCACAAGGCTAACATACTGACAGACTCCAAAATACAATTTACTCATGTCACAAGGCAAACATACTGACAGACTGCAAAATACAATTTACTCATGTCAGAAGGCAAACATACTGACAGACTGCAAAATACAACTTACTCATGTCAGAAGGCAAACATACTGACAGACTGCAAAATACAACTTACTCATGTCAGAAGGCAAACATACTGACAGACTGCAAAATACAATTTACTCATGTCACAAGGCAAACATACTGACAGACTGCAAAATACAATTTACTCATGTCAGAAGGCAAACATACTGACAGACTGCAAAATACAACTTACTCATGTCAGAAGGCAAACATACTGACAGACTGCAAAATACAACTTACTCATGTCAGAAGGCAAACATACTGACAGACTGCAAAATACAATTTACTCATGTCAGAAGGCAAACATACTGACAGACTGCAAAGTACAACTTACTCATGTCAGAAGGCAAACATACTGACAGACTGCAAAATACAACTTACTCATGTCAGAAGGCAAACATACTGACAGACTGCAAAGTACAACTTACTCATGTCACAAGTCAAACATACCGACAGACTGCAAAATACAATTTACTCATGTCAGAAGGCAAACATACTGACAGACTGCAAAATACAATTTACTCATGTCAGAAGGCAAACATACTGACAGACTGCAAAGTACAACTTACTCATGTCAGAAGGCAAACATACTGACAGACTGCAAAATACAACTTACTCATGTCAGAAGGCAAACATACTGACAGACTGCAAAGTACAACTTACTCATGTCACAAGGCAAACATACCGACAGACTGCAAAATACAATTTACTCATGTCAGAAGGCAAACATACTGACAGACTGCAAAATACAATTTACTCATGTCAGAAGGCAAACATACTGACAGACTGCAAAGTACAACTTACTCATGTCAGAAGGCAAACATACTGACAGACTGCAAAATACAACTTACTCATGTCAGAAGGCAAACATACTGACAGACTGCAAAGTACAACTTACTCACGTCACAAGGCAAACATACCGACAGACTGCAAAATACAATTTACTCATGTCAGAAGGCAAACATACTGACAGACTGCAAAATACAATTTACTCATGTCAGAAGGCAAACATACTGACAGACTGCAAAGTACAACTTACTCATGTCAGAAGGCAAACATACTGACAGACTGCAAAATACAACTTACTCATGTCAGAAGGCAAACATACTGACAGACTGCAAAGTACAACTTACTCATGTCACAAGTCAAACATACCGACAGACTGCAAAATACAATTTACTCATGTCAGAAGGCAAACATACTGACAGACTGCAAAGTACAACTTACTCATGTCACAAGTCAAACATACCGACAGACTGCAAAATACAACTTACTCATGTCAGAAGGCAAACATACTGACAGACTGCAAAATACAACTTACTCATGTCACAAGGCAAACATACCGACAGACTGCAAAATACAATTTACTCATGTCAGAAGGCAAACATACTGACAGACTGCAAAATACAATTTACTCATGTCAGAAGGCAAACATACTGACAGACTGCAAAATACAACTTACTCATGTCAGAAGGCAAACATACTGACAGACTGCAAAATACAATTTACTCATGTCAGAAGGCAAACATACTGACAGACTGCAAAATACAACTTACTCATGTCAGAAGGCAAACATACTGACAGACTGCAAAATACAATTTACTCATGTCAGAAGGCAAACATACTGACAGACTGCAAAATACAATTTACTCATGTCACAAGGCAAACATACTGACAGACTGCAAAATACAACTTACTCATGTCAGAAGGCAAACATACTGACAGACTGCAAAATACAATTTACTCATGTCAGAAGGCAAACATACATTACTCGTAGAAGCTACAAATAGTTGTAGTTTAAAAACTGTTTATTCAATAACTACAATATTTCTGCAACTTTTCAACATAATCCCTCCTAACACTTTTACACATCGTCGATACAAATGCAAAGTATCCAATGTGAAAAAATGCATCTTTCATTGTCAATCTTTACTAATTTCTGCTGGACTTATTTACGGCAAATTCTTCAATCTGACTTCACTATATTAAAGGGAAAGTATTCCACTATCAAAAGGTCAAATCTGCCGAATATTTGACAGTCCAAAAAAAAGTTATGAATAAATGATGTTCCACTCTGGAAAGTGTTGATTTTCATATTCGATTCTTTGGATTTGTAACGACGACATGTCCTATTGTTCATCTAATTTTCTTTTGCTACTGGCATAAAATTCTTTTGGTAGCTGTTGGAGCCATGATCGCACCTGAATCTAGTTTTATTCATAAGAGCCAAATGTTTCGCCACATAACGCCTACTTGAGAGGAAAACCAACATGTCCATGAAACAAATGGAAATCCGATGGAGTAAGTTGAAATGAAGTGAAATATTACTAAATTCACTACGGATTTTTGTCTTTGTTTACTCACTTTTTATGTTTCCCTTATTTTTATTGCTTTCTATTTGTTTAGTTTCTTATGTTAGGAAAACGCATTTCTCTAATGCGAAGCAATGTTCTGTTGTTAGAAATAGATGAGCTGAGAAGTTACTGTCTAAGCTAAGGACTTGGCTTCCAGCACCCAGAAAACATCCCTAGACGAAGAGCACCAAGAAAGCCTTTCCATCTCCGGATTACAGAATTACTATACAAGTTCAACATTATACTACCGCCTATTTTCTTTCTTTTTTTTTTTTTTTTTTTTTTTTTTTTTTTTTTTTTTTTTTTTTTTTTTTTTTTTACGGCGCATCGACATAATTCTTGGCCATTAGCGCCGCCTACCGCCTATTATTCAAAATTCTGTGCCCTCGAGAGAGCCATGGTCTTTACCCTTTCCCAATATCTATTTTGCATTAACCAAATTTATTGAAAAAGAAACTAACCAATATATATATATATATATATCTAAATGAATTTCTTAAAATACGAAATGAATTATTTCACTGACGGTTCTAAGAATATCCATGGAGTTGGTGATACTACACTCACCAACTTCACAAAGAATATGTTTACCCTCAGCAATATGTGTAGCATTTTCACTACCGAACTGTTGGCGTTAAATATAACAACTACTTCCAATTACCAACTCTTTGTCTCTACTTCTTGCTCTAAAGAATGTAATTTTGTGTTTAGGACAGTGAATGACAATGAACTGTAATTTTGATAACCTGTATTCTATTTTTTTTTTACCTATGCCATTGCTCTGGTACCTATGTCATAATATTCTGTATTGATTTGTAGAGTTTTGCTTTAGAATGAGAGCGAAGTTGTGTAATTTTAGCTTCTGTGTAAGTTAGCTACTGTCGGTTTTCCTGGCGCTTTAATATTTCTTATATTCGAGATGTTCGAGTAGATGTTGACAATTTTCACGAGATATATTTAAAAAAGGTTATTTCTTTCTAAGCTTCATTCGGTTCCTAATAGCCCCGAAAGAATTTGGCCCCCGAAAGTGTGGAGAAAACCCTCGAATTAATAATAATAAGGACTAATTATTATCTCTCAGTGCCGAATGATGAGAATATCCGGAAAGCATAGTCCGAGAAGCTGTGAAAATATCAAGACCTGGCCATTGAGTTAAAAGATCTCTATAAACTAGATTCCGCTAGAGTTACTGCAGTTATTATTTCGACCAATGGTTTGATACCGAATACTACAGTCAGTCCCACCAAGTATCTAATATTGTCGGAGGAACACTTAATATTATCCCAGCAAGCAGATCTACAACGAAGCGATGATGACGGACCGGAATGTACATCATAATAAACCGGATATTCTTATCATTCACAAAGGGAATAAGAGAGCTGATATTATTGATATCGCTGTCCATAATTATGAGAATATTCGGAAATCTTATGCCGAGAACTAGGAAAATACCAGGACTTGGCATTAGTGTTGAAAGATCTGAATAAGTTAGATTCCACAAGGATGACAGCTATTACACAGGTCTACAACCAAAAATTTGATTTGATGATTTTGGCTAATCTCTGTGTTTCTCGGTGTGCTGAGGCCGAGAATGAAGTCCGTTTTTCTCTATCACGTACAGATTTTTTTCAAATCCATAGAACATAATATACCTGCTATACACATAAATTTGGTAAGAAGTAGGTTTTTTTTTTTTTTTTTTCCAAACGATTTCTCTTTTTATAAACAGACATCTTTCACTAGGTGGTGTAGGCAATGACTCCCTCAGTAGATGTTGTAGGCCTGAGAGTGTCTAGGCATGACCTGTTCAGATAGGAACGTACTTGTTTGGTCTCAGATGTCACCGTCTGAAGCTAAACGAGATTGAACCTGTTGTATCAGGAACTTGGAGCTAAATTTCTGTTCATTCTCTCAGTTCAGTAGTATCAACTGAAGTGAACACATTCACTGAGGTCTCTTAGTTGTGTCAAAGTGATTAAAAACGTATTTTAAGGTTTGAAAGTGCATTTAGACAAAATGTCTCATCGTCGTTGTGTTACCAGTCCAGACTACTTCTGTTTTATCTGTGGTGAGTACACAGTTAAGAAATACCAACGAAATATAACAGGTTTTGTCAGAAATGTATATTATGCATATTTTGGCTTGAGAATAGGAGATCAAGATAAAGTGTGGGCTCCTCACAAAGTATGCCATAGCTGCGTAGAAAAACTTCACTTATGGTACAAAGTAGAGTTAAAATCTTTCGGATTAGCTATCCCAATGATGTGGAGGGAGCAAAAAAAACACGTTAATGACTGTTACTTTTGTAATTGTCATGTTCAAGGCTATAATTCCAAAAATCATAAGCTCATTAACTACCCTAATGTGGAATCTGCTAGTCGTCCGGTACCACACGGTCCTGGATTGACAGTTCCTCAGCCCCCTCGTGACTTGGGCAGTATAGATAGGGAAGCTAATAGAGAAGACTGTATGTCGGAGAGCGATGAAGTACACAGTGAGTTCAAAGCAAGCAGTTCAGAAGATGAACCTCAGCTTATTTCTCAACAGGAGTTGAACGAGTTAGTGAGAGATCTTGGACTTCCAAAAGATGCAGCTCAGTTACTTGGCTCCCGTCTTAAAAACAAAAATTTATTACAGCCAGGCACTTCTTTTTCATGGTATCGACACCGTGAAGCAGTTTTTGTTCCTTACTTTGCTCTGGATGAGAATCTTATTTATTGCAAAGACATTCTTGGTCTGATGGGTCAATTTGGTATACAATATGACCCGATTCATTGGCGTCTATTCATAGACTCATCAAAGCGAAGTCTAAAGGCTGTTTTGTTGCACAATGGCAATACTTATGCTTCAGTTCCAGTTGGCCATTCGGTACATTTAAAAGAAACATACGAAAATTTGTCATTAGTTCTCGAACGAATTCATTATAATGAGCATAACTGGTTGATATGTGGAGACTTGAAAGTACTTACTATGCTCTTAGGTCAGCAATCAGGGTACACCAAGTTCCCTTGTTTTTTATGTTTATGGGATAGCCGAGACAGAAATTCCCATTGGAACAACAATGACTGGCCATCACGAGGAGCTCTGCCGCCAGGCCAAAAAAATGTAATTAGGAGAAGTTTGGTTCCTTCTGACAAAATCCTGCTTCCTCCTCTACACATAAAGCTAGGGCTGATAAAACAATTCGTAAAGTCTCTCAATAAAGAAGGTGAATGTTTTAAGTACTTATGCTCCAAGTTCCCACGATTAAGTGATGCAAAGCTAAAAGAGGGGATCTTTGTAGGCCCAGATATTCGGAAACTTTTCACAGATCCACATTTCACTCAGACCATGAATGAGAAGGAGAAGGAAGCTTGGAATTCTTTTAAAGATGTTGTTGAGAAGTTCCTTGGTAACGTGAAGGATCCCAACTACAGAAGTATCGTGGAACGC
The DNA here is from genome assembly GCA_946811695.1 of Gonocerus acuteangulatus. Lineage (NCBI taxonomy): Eukaryota > Metazoa > Arthropoda > Insecta > Hemiptera > Coreidae > Gonocerus > Gonocerus acuteangulatus. The sequence goes on along the minus strand of OX328125.1, from coordinate 4,654,906 downwards.
ATGTTGAAGGCATTTCAATTACAAGGCTGCAACATGAGTTTGAAGGTTCACTTCTTACATTCGCATGTGGACTATTTTCCGGAAAACTTAGGGGAAGTAAGTGAAGAACAAGGGGAAAGGTTCCATCAGGACATCCAGGAAATGGAACGTAGGTATCAGGGCAAATGGAACGTAAACATGATGGCTGACTATTGTTGGATGCTGCAGCGTGAATCATCTGAAGAGTCCTACAGCCGGAAACGAACACGGAGAAATTTTCAAGAGAAAAAAATACGTTTTCATAAAAATAATAACTAAATATGCCACTGTTAATTCTGAAGCTGTTATTTCTACACATTTATGTATTTTGTACAGTAAACAACATTGAAATAACTAAAAGATCATGGAAATAAATGAAAACTCTTATTCGCCAATTCTGTTTTCTTTTAATGGTAGTACCTCTGCCCTTACTTGAGATTGGACAATTTCCTTACGTGATAGAGAGGGACTGACCTCATGTTCGGCTTCAGCACGCCAAGGAGCATAGAGATTGACCAAAATCATCAAATCAAATTTCAGAAAGATTATTTTTGTAGACCTGTGTTATTATATCGGCTAATGGACTCATCCCAAAGACCACAGTCACAGCTACGAAGTACTTGAAAATCTCGGAGGAATTGATTAAAGACGCTCAACAAGCAAGCGGTACTGCTCGAAACTGCGAGAATAGTTAGAAAATTCTTAAAGGAACGCCCATGACAAGCCCCCGAAAGAATCTACCCCAGGAAACTGAGGAAAACAATCCCCAAAAAAATAATATTATATTGCTCTCTGTTTATTTATACTTGGAGGCCCGGTGGCCGTGAGCGTTAAGGTGTAAGTGCTTAACACTCCGTGGCAAATGGTCGTGGGTTCGATTCCCACAATGGGGTGGCGGCTTTTCTTTAGAAAAAAGAAAACACATCAGCCCTATCGAGGCTAGAAAAGGGTGGTAAATTTAGTAATATTTATAGTTTATACCAGATGTTTACAAGATTTTATTATGCAGAAATTCACATGTTATAGTAGCATTGAAGATTTAAAGGTTTAAATAATGAATCGCTTCAACCATCAATTCCTCAAGTTAGCTGTGATGTTCGGTATCATCTATCCAGCAGTGAGTTTAAAGTGTTATAATTGTGGTTATGGTTTATGTGACAAACCGTGGGAAGATCAATGTTATGAGACCAAATGTTCGGCATTCAAAGTAAAGCAGGGAAATAAAGTCCATGATACACTACGCTGTGACGATTGTTCAAGGTGGATAGACTTTTATAAGAAATTTTATAAAGGCAAGGAAACAGTACTTTCCTGCAAAGAATGTGGCGCAGATCTCTGCAATACAAAGGACTTTTTATATGGAACTGCCACCACCACTACCACCACCACCACCACTAAAACCCCCACCACCACCACCACCACCACCACCACCACCAAGAAGCATAGAACAACTCCTACTAGAAGAACCTCTACAAATGCTACAACTACAACTAAGAAACAAAAAGAATCTTCATCAGCTATTGTAGAACCGTCTCTACTAGTCTTCCTGATAATTAGTGTTCAGCTCTTGTAAAGTTCACATTCATAATAAAATTTCTTGTTAGATTAATTTGTAAATTTTTATTTTAATGTTTTAACCTGTCTTGGTAAATAAGAACGATTCATCGCTTCAGGTTATCTACCTGATACCAATCATTCCTAGCCAGGTTAGATATGAAGACCTTTTAATTTGAATGAAAACCAACCACCCCTAGTGAGAATCGAACGGGGGAACCTTGGTGTAAAGATTGTAATATTCAATAATCACAATAATCTATAGGAAAAATCAATAACCTACAAACATAACCCTAGAATAGAGAAGGGGGTGGCCTATAGATAACCCTAGGAGGCATCAGCCCTATCCTGAATAGAGAAGGGTGGTAGTCTATAGATAACCCTAGAAGGCATCAGCCCTATCCTGAATAGAGAAGGGTGGTAGCCTATAGATAACCCTAGGAGGCATCAGCCCTATCCTGAATAGAGAAGGGTTGTAGCCTATAGATAACACTAGGAGGCATCAGCCCTATCCTGAATAGAGAAGGGTGGTAGACTATAGATAACCCTAGAAGGCATCAGCCCTATCCTGAATAGAGAAGGGTGGTAGCCTATAGATAACCCTAGGAGGCATCAGCCCTATCCTGAATAGTGAAGGGTGGTAGCCTATAGATAACCGTAGGAGGCATCAGCCCTATCCTGAACAGTGAAGGGTGGTAGCCTATAGATAACCCTAGGAGGCCTCAGCCCTATCCTTAATAGAGAAGGGTGGTAGCCTATAGATAACCCTAGGAGGCGTCAGCCCTATCCTGAATAGAGAAGGGTGATAGCCTATAGATAACCCTAGGAGGCATTAACCCTATCCTGAATAGAGAAGGGTGCTAGCCTATAGATAACCCTACGAGGCATCAGCCCTATCCTGAATAGAGAATGGTGGTAGCCTATAGATAACCCTAGGAGGCATCAGCCCTATCCTGAATAGAGAAGGGTTGTTGCCTATAGATAGCCCTAGGAGGCATCAGCCCTATCCTGAATAGAGAATGGTGGTAGCCTATAGATAACCCTAGGAGGCATCAGCCCTATCCTGAATAGAGAAGGGTGGTAGCCTATAGATAACCCTAGGAGGCATTAACCCTATCCTGAATAGAGAAGGGTGCTAGCCTATAGATAACCCTAGGAGGCATTAACCCTATCCTGAATAGAGAAGGGTGGTAGACTATAGATAACCCTACGAGGCATCAGCCCTATCCTGAATAGAGAAGGGTGGTAGCCTATAGATAACCCTAGGAGGCATCAGCCCTATCCTGAATAGTGAAGGGTGGTAGCCTATAGATAACCCTAGGAGGCATTAACCCTATCCTGAATAGAGAATGGTGGTTGCCTATAGATAACCCTAGGAGGCATCAGCCCTATCCTGAATAAAGAAGGGTGGTAGTCTATAGATAACCCTAGAAGGCATCAGCCCTATCCTGAATAAAGAAGGGTGGTAGTATATAGATAACCCTAGGAGGCATCAGCCCTATCCTGAATAGAGAAGGGTGGTAGTATATAGATAACCCTAGGAGGCATCAGCCCTATCCTGAATAGAGAATGGTGGTAGCCTATAAATAACCCTACGAGGCATCAGCCCTATCCTGAATAGAGAAGGGTTGTAGCCTATAGATAGCCCTAGGAGGCATCAGCCCTATCCTGAATAGAGAATGGTGGTAGCCTATAGATAACCCTAGGAGGCATCAGCCCTATCCTGAATAGAGAAGGGTGGTAGCCTATAGATAACCTTAGGAGGCATTAACCCTATCCTGAATAGAGAAGGGTGGTAGCCTATAGATTACCCTACGAGGCATCAGCCCTATCCTGAATAGAGAAGGGTGGTAGCCTATAGATAACCCTAGGAGGCATCAGCCCTATCCTGAATAGAGAAGGGTGGTAGCCTATAGATAGCCCTAGGAGGCATCAGCCCTATCCTGAATAGAGAATGGTGGTAGCCTATAGATAACCGTAGGAGGCATCAGCCCTATCCTGAATAGAGAAGGGTGGTAGCCTATAGATAACCCTAGGAGGCATTAACCCTATCCTGAATAGAGAAGGGTGCTAGCCTATAGATAACCCTACGAGGCATCAGCCCTATCCTGAATAGAGAATGGTGGTAGCCTATAGATAACCCTAGGAGGCATCAGCCCTATCCTGAATAGAGAAGGGTGGTAGCCTATAGATAACCCTAGGAGGCATTAACCCTATCCTGAATAGAGAAGGGTGCTAGCCTATAGATAACCCTACGAGGCATCAGCCCTTTCCTGAATAGAGAATGGTGGTAGCCTATAGATAACCCTAGGAGGCATCAGCCCTATCCTGAATAGAGAATGGTGGTAGCCTATAGATAACCCTAGGAGGCATCAGCCCTATCCTGAATAGTGAAGGGTGGTAGCCTATAGATTACCCTAGGAGGCTTCAGCCCTATCCTGAATAGAGAAGGGTGGTAGCCTATAGATAACCCTAGGAGGCATCAGCCCTATCCTGAATAGAGAAGGGTGGTAGCCTATAGATAACCCTAGGAGGCATCAGCCCTATCCTGAATAGAGAAGGGTGGTAGCCTATAGATAGCCCTAGGAGGCATCAGCCCTATCCTGAATAGAGAATGGTGGTAGCCTATAGATAACCGTAGGAGGCATCAGCCCTATCCTGAATAGAGAATGGTGGTAGCCTATAGATAACCCTAGGAGGCATCAGCCCTATCCTGAATAGAGAAGGGTGCTAGCCTATAGATAACCCTACGAGGCATCAGCCCTATCCTGAATAGAGAATGGTGGTAGCCTATAGATAACCCTAGGAGGCATCAGCCCTATCCTGAATAGAGAATGGTGGTAGCCTATAGATAACCCTAGGAGGCATCAGCCCTATCCTGAATAGAGAAGGGTTGTTGCCTATAGATAGCCCTAGGAGGCATCAGCCCTATCCTGAATAGAGAATGGTGGTAGCCTATAGATAACCCTAGGAGGCATCAGCCCTATCCTGAATAGAGAAGGGTGGTAGCCTATAGATAACCCTAGGAGGCATTAACCCTATCCTGAATAGAGAAGGGTGCTAGCCTATAGATAACCCTAGGAGGCATTAACCCTATCCTGAATAGAGAAGGGTGGTAGACTATAGATAACCCTACGAGGCATCAGCCCTATCCTGAATAGAGAAGGGTGGTAGCCTATAGATAACCCTAGGAGGCATCAGCCCTATCCTGAATAGTGAAGGGTGGTAGCCTATAGATAACCCTAGGAGGCATTAACCCTATCCTGAATAGAGAATGGTGGTTGCCTATAGATAACCCTAGGAGGCATCAGCCCTATCCTGAATAAAGAAGGGTGGTAGTCTATAGATAACCCTAGAAGGCATCAGCCCTATCCTGAATAAAGAAGGGTGGTAGTATATAGATAACCCTAGGAGGCATCAGCCCTATCCTGAATAGAGAAGGGTGGTAGTATATAGATAACCCTAGGAGGCATCAGCCCTATCCTGAATAGAGAATGGTGGTAGCCTATAAATAACCCTACGAGGCATCAGCCCTATCCTGAATAGAGAATGGTGGTAGCCTATAGATAACCCTAGGAGGCATCAGCCCTATTCTGAATAGAGAATGGTGGTAGCCTATAGATAACCCTAGGAAGCATCAGCCCTATCCTGAATAGTGAAGGGTGGTAGCCTATAGATAACCCTAGGAGGCATTACCCCTATCCTGAATAGAGAAGGGTGGTAGACTATAGATAACCCTATGAGGCATCAGCCCTATCCTGAATAGAGAAGGGTGGTAGCCTATAGATAACCCTAGGAGGCATCAGCCCTATCCTGAATAGAGAATGGTGGTAGCCTATAGATAACCCTAGGAGGCATCAGCCCTATCCTGAATAGTGAAGGGTGGTAGCCTATAGATAACCCTAGGAGGCATTAACCCTATCCTGAATAGAGAATGGTGGTTGCCTATAGATAACCCTAGGAGGCATCAGGCCTATCCTGAATAAAGAAGGGTGGTAGTCTATAGATAACCCTAGAAGGCATCAGCCCTATCCTGAATAAAGAAGGGTGGTAGTATATAGATAACCCTAGGAGGCATCAGCCCAATACTGAATAGAGAAGGGTTGTAGCCTATAGATAGCCCTAGGAGGCATCAGCCCTATCCTGAATAGAGAATGGTGGTAGCCTATAGATAACCCTAGGAGGCATCAGCCCTATCCTGAATAGAGAAGGGTGGTAGCCTATAGATAACCTTAGGAGGCATTAACCCTATCCTGAATAGAGAAGGGTGGTAGCCTATAGATTACCCTACGAGGCATCAGCCCTATCCTGAATAGAGAAGGGTGGTAGCCTATAGATAACCCTAGGAGGCATCAGCCCTATCCTGAATAGAGAATGGTGGTAGCCTATAGATAACCCTAGGAGGCATCAGCCCTATCCTGAATAGAGAAGGGTGGTAGCCTATAGATAACCCTAGGAGGCATTAACCCTATCCTGAATAGAGAAGGGTGCTAGCCTATAGATAACCCTACGAGGCATCAGCCCTATCCTGAATAGAGAATGGTGGTAGCCTATAGATAACCCTAGGAGGCATCAGCCCTATCCTGAATAGAGAATGGTGGTAGCCTATAGATAACCCTAGGAGGCATCAGCCCTATCCTGAATAGTGAAGGGTGGTAGCCTATAGATAACCCTAGGAGGCATTAACCCTATCCTGAATAGAGAAGGGTGGTAGACTATAGATAACCCTACGAGGCATCAGCCCTATCCTGAATAGAGAAGGGTGGTAGCCTATAGATAACCCTAGGAGGCATCAGCCCTATCCTGAATAGTGAAGGGTGGTAGCCTATAGATAACCCTAGGAGGCATTAACCCTATCCTGAATAGAGAATGGTGGTTTCCTATAGATAACCCTAGGAGGCATCAGCCCTATCCTGAATAAAGAAGGGTGGTAGTCTATAGATAACCCTAGAAGGCATCAGCCCTATCCTGAATAAAGAAGGGTGGTAGTATATAGATAACCCTAGGAGGCATCAGCCCTATCCTGAATAGAGAAGGGTGGTAGTATATAGATAACCCTAGGAGGCATCAGCCCTATCCTGAATAGAGAATGGTGGTAGCCTATAAATAACCCTACGAGGCATCAGCCCTATCCTGAATAGAGAATGGTGGTAGCCTATAGATAACCCTAGGAGGCATCAGCCCTATCCTGAATAGAGAATGGTGGTAGCCTATAGATAACCCTAGGAGGCATCAGCCCTATCCTGAATAGTGAAGGGTGGTAGCCTATAGATAACCCTAGGAGGCATTAACCCTATCCTGAATAGAGAAGGGTGGTAGACTATAGATAACCCTACGAGGCATCAGCCCTATCCTGAATAGAGAAGGGTGTAGCCTATAGATAACCCTAGGAGGCATCAGCCCTATCCTGAATAGAGAATGGTGGTAGCCTATAGATAACCCTAGGAGGCATCAGCCCTATCCTGAATAGTGAAGGGTGGTAGCCTATAGATAACCCTAGGAGGCATTAACCCTATCCTGAATAGAGAATGGTGGTTGCCTATAGATAACCCTAGGAGGCATCAGCCCTATCCTGAATAAAGAAGGGTGGTAGTCTATAGATAACCCTAGAAGGCATCAGCCCTATCCTGAATAAAGAAGGGTGGTAGTATATAGATAACCCTAGGAGGCATCAGCCCTATCCTGAATAGAGAAGGGTGGTAGTATATAGATAACCCTAGGAGGCATCAGCCCTATCCTGAATAGAGAATGGTGGTAGCCTATAAATAACCCTAGGAGGCATGAGCCCTATCCTGAATAGAGAAGGGTGGTAGCCTATAGATAACCCTAGGAGGCATTAACCCTATCCTGAATAGAGAATGGTGGTTGCCTATAGATAACCCTAGGAGGCATCAGCCCTATCCTGAATAGTGAAGGGTGGTAGCCTATAGATAACCCTAGGAGGCATTAACCCTATCCTGAATAGAGAATGGTGGTTGCCTATAGATAACCCTAGGAGGCATGAGCCCTATCCTGAATAGAGAAGGGTGGTAGTATATAGATAACCCTAGGAGGCATTAACCCTATCCTGAATAGAGAATGGTGGTTTCCTATAGATAACCCTAGGAGGCATCAGCCCTATCCTGAATAAAGAAGGGTGGTAGTCTATAGATAACCCTAGAAGGCATCAGCCCTATCCTGAATAAAGAAGGGTGGTAGTATATAGATAACCCTAGGAGGCATCAGCCCTATCCTGAATAGAGAAGGGTGGTAGCCTATAGATTACCCTAGGAGGCATTAACCCTATCCTGAATAGAGAATGGTGGTTGCCTATAGATAACCCTAGGAGGCATCAGCCCTATCCTGAATAGTGAAGGGTGGTAGCCTATAGATAACCCTAGGAGGCATCAGCCCTATCCTGAATAGAGAAGGGTGGTAGCCTACAGATAGCCCTAGGAGGCATCAGCCCTATCCTGAATAAAGAAGGGTGGTAGTATATAGATAACCCTAGGAGGCATCAGCCCTATCCTGAATAGAGAAGGGTGGTAGCCTATAGATAACCCTAGGAGGCATTAACCCTATCCTGAATAGAGAAGGGTGGTAGCCTATAGATAACCCTAGGAGGCATCAGCCCTATCCTGAATAGAGAAGGGTGGTAGCCTATAGATAACCCTAGGAGGCATCAGCCCTATCCTGAATAGAGAAGGGTGGTTGCCTATCGATAACCCTAGAAGGCCATTTGGAGTTAAGGAAGTATGCGAAAATTTCATCAATCAACATAAAAAGTTTTCGGATCTTCATAAATATCTTAAAAACAGTTGGTAAATCGTGGTAAGAGGAAGGTGACCATTCGAATACTTGGTAAATTCTCTACAAAAAATATTCTGAATCAATATTTAATTGGGCAATGTAAATCAGAGATATAAATGCTTAAAACATAAAAAGTTATTGTTTTGTTCTTTGGAACCTGTTTTTGTCTTGGTTTTACTTACTTTTTAATTTGTTGTTTTTGTTTTAAATTGCATTTATCATTAAAATTAGTATTTTAGTAAAATAAGCCAAGAAACTATAAAAGGTATTGGTAATAAGTTTGGAGTGGCTGTGGTAATCAAGATGGCTGTGGATAATCATGATGGCGTATACATAGGTTTGTTTTGAATTCTCCTATCTATATAACCTTCCTCATAGCCTACAACTGATTATCGCCATTTTTTTTATATAAAGATTTTACCCTCGAGAGAGCGGAATTTTATTTTTCACGAAGAACATATTTACAGTTGATTATAACAGTAAAATGAATTTGCTAGTAAAACAAGAGAAACTTAAAATGACAACGAATTTTTTTTTTGGTTGTTTGGAATAGAGCCTTCTGTGCAGTAGTCGTAGAGTGAGTATGTTTGGAATAGAGCCTTCTGTGTAGTAGTCGTAGAGTGAGTATGTTTGGAATAGAGCGTTCTGTGCAGTAGTCGTAGAGTGAGTATGTTTGGAATAGAGCCTTCTGTGCAGTAGTCGTAGAGTGAGTATGTTTGGAATAGAGCCTTCTGTGCAGTAGTCGTAGAGTGAGTATGTTTGGAATAGAGCCTTCTGTGCAGTAGTCGTAGAGTGAGTATGTTTGGAATAGAGCCTTCTGTGCAGTAGTCGTAGAGTGAGTATGTTTGGAATAGAGCCTTCTGTGCAGTAGTCGTAGAGTGAGTATGTTTGGAATAGAGCCTTCTGTGCAGTAGTCGTAGAGTGAGTATGTTTGGAATAGAGCCTTCTGTGCAGTAGTCGCAGAGTGAGTATGTTTGGGATAGAGCCTTCTCAGCAGTAGTCGTAGAGTGAGTATGTTTGGAATAGAGCCTTCTCAGCAGTAGTCGTAGAGTGAGTATGTTTGGAATAGAGCCTTCTGTGCAGTAGTCGTAGAGTGAGTATGTTTGGAATAGAGCCTTCTCAGCAGTAGTCGTAGAGTGAGTATGTTTTCAGTATATTGGCTTAAGAATTATCCGCTTCTTTGTATGTTGGCTACTGTCAGTTTCCAGTGATTTGTGATCCCTAATCTATTCCGTTTCTTTGAGACGGAACTATACAATACACTTCACGCTAAGATGACGCAGTTTCTGCGAGTCGGACTTTTTCTGCTGTCAATTTAGCAGTGAAACGTCTGTTATATTGGACTATGACATCAATGCGGGATTCTAGGATACCAGTTGCAATTTTGGACGTTCGGCTAGATTGTTGCTCATCACCAACACTTTCGCGGTAACTTTTGAGCCTTGCAAGGTTTTACTACTACTGCTACCTTTAACACCGTCTGCTGCTGAATTCTATAAGAATATGCCAACTTCAAATCCTAAAAGCTTCATATTAAATATAATAGAAATACCGAGGGGTCTCCCGTGGTCTAATGGCTAGCGCCTTGGATTCATAAGCGGGAGATGGTGGGTTCGATTCCGAACCTCCGGCACGAATTTTATCATCCCAAGGCTGGTAAAATTACTCGCTGCACCCTTGATGTCGGCGCTAATGACCTAGATGTAGATGCGCCGTAAAAAAAAAAAAAAAAAAAAAAAAAAAAAAAAAAAAAAAAAAAAAAAAAAAAAAAAAAAATAGAAATACCGCTTTTACCGTGTTTGGGCTCCTGAAAAAAGTTTCATATCACTCCTAGTTCAACCAATATTCTGTGTTCACCACTCTTCTGTAGAGACATACTATCTCCTTGTTGAATACCTGGACACGAAGCAGCCATACAGAGCTTACAGAGGCCTAAAGATGAGGAGATGGGGTAGTTAGGGACACGCGAAGTAACCATCTCGTTACTTGGCGCAACAATAATGATACGCTTAAAGAGCGACATGCAAACTACTCGGGGTAATGAAATAAAGATAACCCGATGCATTAAATAGAAACATTGGCGCTTCCATGTTCTGAAATAGAAGTGTGCATTGTATTGTATGGTTGTATGGATTTACCCTAAATACAGCTGTAGTTTGCCCGTAAACAGTAGAACAAGAAGAGGCGTGCCTGGAAGGGAGCTAGGTTTTTCCAAACATGGGCTGGGTGCAGAGTCTGCGCACTACCTAGTTCTTTTGTTTGCCGCCGATCCGGCGTGTGGTCCAACATCGAATTTCGCACCTTCGAGTATTTCCTCTAAGTGTCCTGACTCGTCCTACAAGACTTAACAAGCCCATTCACGATTGTGGTCCAACTTCGGATGTCGGAACTTCGAGTTGTCCCTCTAAATGTTCCGACTCGTCCTAAAAGACTTAACTAGCCCATTCACGATTGTGGTCCAACTTCGGATGTCGGACCTTCGAGTTGTCCCTCTAAATGTTCCGACTCGTTTTAAAAGACTTAACAAGCCCATTCACGATTGTGGTCCAACTTCGGATGTCGGAACTTCGAGTTGTCCCTCTAAATGTTCCGACTCGTCCAACTAGACTTAACAAGCCCATTCACGATTGTGGTCCAACTTCGGATGTCGGAACTTCGAGTTGTCCCTCTAAATGTTCCGACTCGTCCAACTAGACTTAACAAGCCCATTCACGATTGTGGTCCAACTTAGGATGTCGGACCTTCGAGTCGTCCCTCTAAATGTTCCGACTCGTCCTACTAGACATATCTAGCCCATTCACGACTTGTGGTCCAAATTCGATTGTCGACCCCCTAAATGTACCGACTTGTCCAGCCAGCCTTCCAACAAGCCCATCCACGATCCAACTTGTGGTCCAATTTCGGATATCGGACCATCGAGTTGCCCCTCTAAATGTTCCAACTCGTTCTACAAGACTTAACAAGCCCATTCACTACTTGTAGCCCAACTTCGAAAGTTGGACTAAAGTCGTACTGCAAATCGGAACTTGAATGGCCTGCCTTATTGAAAAGGATGAAGGATTTCATTATTTTTGTTTGAGTATTCTTGTTATTATTTATAGAATTGTAAAAAAATACGCATTATTACTTGATACAGATGTTACTTGTCCTCTCGTTCGTGCCTGTGAGTCGGTATCCAACATCAAGAACAACAAAGACAAGCCTCTAGGGTATTCATTAACCCAGTATGAGCAATTGTTTTGCGTTTTTGTTTAATAAAGAAAATAATCGGGAAAGAGAAAGTCCCAGAGCTCTAAAAGAAAATTAAATTCCTCAGACGTCTATTTTTTCTAGAGACTAGAATTAGGGTCAAAGAGCGGAATGACCTATTTACGATATTTACGAGCTATCGATAGGACAAACAGAAATCTGTTCAGAAGGGGGGGGGGGTCAATCTATCGGGTGTTGGTGGTAACACTGCTAGACTTGACTTAGTCCTTCTAATCAGGCAGGGCAACACTGATTGCTATAACCTCCTATCCACTGTTTACACTCTTTTACCAACATAACCCTATATATTGGATCCCCTATATATTGGAACATTCCTATATATTGGATCCCCCTGGGTATAGTGGCTTACGCCTTGGATTTTTCTCATTTGAGAGCCCGTTGACAGTATTCCCAGCTGCTCCATGGATGTCAGCGGTAATGGCCAAGAAGTTGATGCCGTAAAAAAGTAAACAAAAAAAACTGTATACTAGCTTACAATCAGCTGGTGGCAACACTGCTAAACTTGACTTCGCCCTTCCAATCAGGCAGGGCAACACTTTCGCTATAACCTCCTATCCACTGTTGTACCAATATAACCTATACACTGGGACCATAGATATAGTATATGATTTTTTTTTTTCAATGGAAGCTCCCCTAGGAAGCAAGCTCTTCCAGTCTATTGCTGGAACAGCGTCCTCAGATCGCCTCATAAGTGGATTTCTTCCCTATAGAGATAGAGAGGTGCCTTGTTAAATGTTGACTCGCCAACCTGTAGGTTATATGGTGACCTAAAACAGCCAATCCAATCCCCTAGTAATAGACCTGGTTAACCCCGCAGGATATTGTCTGGCCTAACTCTAGCCTTTCTAGTGTTCCACTCTATTAGGAAGTGGGAGCTGTGGAGGCGTTGTTCCATCGTGGAACTGGAGCAAATCAAGTCAGCCAAACATGTTTGTTGATTCACTCTATTAGGACGGGGGAGGTGTGGAGGCGTTGTTCCATCATGGAACAGGAGCAAAACTAGTCACCCAAACATGTTTGTTGATCCACTCTATTAGGAAGTGGGAGCTGTGGAGGCGTTGTTCCATCGTGGAACTGGAGCAAATCAAGTCAGCCAAACATGTATGTTGTTCCACACTATTATAACGGGGGAGGTGTGGAGGCGTTGTTCCATCATGGAACTGGAGCAAATCAAGTCACCCAAACATGTTTGTTGTTCATTTGGTACAGTTTGCTTCCATCATTTTATACAATACTAAGGATATAATTCATTTCATTGCTTATTCTGAATCATTTTAATTATTTATTTAGTTAAATAATAATGTGATAAAAGATACTCCATAAATATCATGTCAATAAATAAATGCATAATCCTGTTTTAAATTTACTATTTACTTCAAATGCAGTCATTTTCAACAGAATATGCTTCTGATTTTGTGCTTCACTGAAAAATATAGAAGTACAGGGATCAAAATTTCTCGGACTCAGGTATCAGTCTAAATTTCTTAGGGTTTCCCCCTCTTCCCCCCCTCCTTTCCTCTTAACATACCGCATACACTGTTAATTGATACATGTAGAATGGAATCAGAAGTAATTTAAAAAAAAAATTAAAATAAAATAAAGAATCACATTAAAGTATAATAACAGTTATTTACAATAGTACATTTATGAAATGAAATTCCCAACTCTAAAATCTGCAGCGTTAATAATCTTAAGCGTATCAACCCTTAAAATTTAAAAAAAAATGCCTTCAGATACCGAGTTTGCTGGTTAACAACGTCGTCCAATTGCCGGTTTTGGGACGAAAACAAGAAACCTTTTGCTATCGTCTTACCAGAAACATGCATGTAAATATATATATATACACACACACACACACACACATATATATATATATATATATATATATATATTTATAGATGTCAATAGTAACCATTTTCTGTTTCTACCAGGTAGAATCCATATGTGCAGACACTTTTGAGAAATTCTCTCATAAGTGCAATCTCGGTAGCTGGATTCCTTCGGAAAATTCTTTAACCAACAGTTTTTTTTGTAAATAAACAAAACGAAAACAGAAGTAAAGCTTTTTAGTTTGAGATATGACTCCTGACAGTCTGCTGATAAGATTACAAGAGAAGGTTATGGAATGGCTGAGCTGGACTAGTGTATCTGGAAGGACATAACTAGGATAAATATATAAAACCAGTGGTTCTACTCATCACAGAACATTCTCATCAATATTATATATATATATATATATATATATATATATATATATATATATATATATATATAATACATGTCTGTCTGTTTTCTGTTTACTTCTTTAATTGTTTGTTTGTTCCTTATACAAATCTACACCGTTTGACCGATTTTGACCAAACTTGGCACACAGGTAGGTCTTGATACTAGAAATCTCCTAGCCTAGGTCAAAATAGTCAAATTTCAAAATTTGGTCGATAGGTCAAAAGTTTTGTTCCAGAAAAATTAGCTACTCTTAAAGTAGTTCAGAGCTTCAGACCCTGAAGCTTTATTTAAAGGACACTCGGGTCACTCTTTCTGTCTTAGTGCTATTCACTCTACATAGGAAAAGTCCGACTCACAGGAACTGCGTCATCTCTGCGGGGTTACGTACATCTCGAAAAAATGGAATAGATTAGCATCACAAATCACAGGAAACTGACACTAGCCAACTTACACAGAAGCGGATAATTCTTAATCTGTATAAGTCAATACAATTATGTACTGAAAACGTACTTACTCCTCGACTACTGCTGAGAAGGCTCTATTCTAAACAACCAAAAATTCGTTGTCATTTTAAGTATCTTGTTTTACTAGCAAATTCGTTTTACTGTTATAATCAATTGTAAATATGTGCTTCATGGCGAATAAAATTCCATTTGTCGTGGTTAAATGTTTCTATAAAATAAGAAATAACGGTAACTTCAGATGGAGGCTATGAGGAAGGTTATATAGATAGGAGAATTCAAAACAAACCTACGCATACGTCATCATTACATTAGCCACAGCCATCTTGATTACCACAGCCACTCCAAACTTATTACCAATAACTTTCACCGTTTCTTAGCTTATTTTACTATAATACTAATTTTACTGATAAATGCAATTTAAAAAAAAACAACCAATTAAAAAGTGACATAAACAAAGAGAAAACCCCTTTCAAAGCAACAAAACAAACACTTTTAAGTTTTGAGTTTTAAGAGCTTATATCTCTGATTGACGTTGCCCCATCGAATATTGCTTCAGAACCTTCTTTGTAGAGAATTTAGTAAGCATTCTAATGGTTACTTTCCACTTACTACGATTTCCCAACCGTTATCGAGTTATTTACGAAAAATGTATGACGATCCGAAAACTTTTAATGTCTATTAATAAAATAATTTTTTTCGCATACTTCCTTAACTCCAAATATCACCAAAATTTAAATATCTTAGTTGGGTTTAATTTCCAAGATGTAGAAAATATTTCAATTGAATCCCGCGATTCTAAGTACTCACAAAAAAATAATGACTTACAAAAACATTGATTCCACTTTTCTCAGAAACGGTTAAAGATATCGCCTTAAAAATGGTTTCATTCGCTTTCTTGTGTTAAGAAACCTATAAAACGAGTACCTGCAAGCATATAAACTCGAAAACGCAAGCGTTACGATCTTTTTTGCGCGAATTTCGCCCCAAACAATATCTTCTAGTGGGCGGATTCTGCTGGTTAACGAAATTGACCTTTCAAATTAGACGACAGATTTTTGTACCAAATTTCGTCAAAATCGGACTATTTTTGAGCTTGCTAGAGAGCGAACAGACAAGCATATATATACAGGGTGTTCAAAACTCGATTGACACCCCCCTTTTTTTCCACTATTTTTGAAATTTAAAAACGAACCTTGGTGGGTCTTAACGTTGTCGAATGTACATTCGTTGGACCTAATGCACGACCCCTCAACTTTCTCCAGTTCTTCTCCAGCGACCCTAACTCTGGAATCTTCAATGGAAATGGGTTATTTATATGACGGATTATTGTAGAGAATCTAATTTTATGTCGATTTTATATCTGTAATTTTTTCGCTAAATCGCACCAATCAGTAGCAAATTGCCAAAAACCTAGAAAACCCTTGTTTCTCGACACGTTTCTGCCAATAACGTAGAAAGTATGCCCGTAATGAAATGAATAGTCAAAATAAACGTTGTAGAGGATTAATGTTGCTTCTCAAAAAGTACCTTGAAATGCCTAAAATGTGAATAGGATTGGAGCAAAATACACTTTTGCTTTGAGAAAAGTGTATTATCTACGTGATCTAAGCTTCCTAAACCATTTTTTTTCACCTAGTTTTGGATTTAAGAACGTTTGCAGAAAAAATCAAATTCAATTACTTTATAATGGGATTATAAAAATAAAATAATAAATTTAAATGAATAGAACTCACCTAATGATTAGAATTTTGTAGTAATTATTTTTCTGTTGGACGATTTTTATTTTGTTATCGCGGTTCCTCCCTCCCCCATAGGGAGGAACCCCGCTTATAAGGTTGATCTCATGACGCAATCCAGAATTGCCAACTAGAAAATTCTGCGTTTCAGAACCCCTAGGAACTGAAAATGATGGTGGTTCAAATTTGTATATATATATATATATATTTGTCTGTTCGCTCATTTCTGACTTCCCTAATGGTCCGATTTTGATGAAATTTGTTACAAAAATCCGTCGTCCAATTTGAAAGGTCAAGTTCGTTAACCGTTTTTGAGTTCATAAGCTTGTAAGTACTCGTTTTATAGGCTTCTTGGGCTAGGAAAACGAATGAAACCATTTTCAAGGCGATAGCTTTAACTGTTTTCGAGAAAATTGGAAAATTAGTTTTTGGATCCCGTTTTTGGTTTGTGTACTTAGAATCATGGGATTCAGTTGAAACATTTTCTGCATGTTCTACTTTCATTAAAACTAATATGTTGAAATTTTGGTTACGTTTGGAGTTAAGGAAGGGTTAGAATAAAATATTTTATTAACAGACATAAAAAGTTTTGGTAACTTTGTATACTTTCCTTAATATCTCGAAAAAGGTTGAGAATCTTGTGAAACGGAAGAATACCATTAGAAAGCTTACTAAATGCTCTACAAAAAAGGTTCTGATGAAAGTTTTGATTAGGCGATGTCAATCGGAGAAATAAGAGCTTAAAACTTTAAAGTAATTGATTTCGCTTATTCGAACTGTTCTTTTGGTCTGTTTTTATTCCTTGTTATTTTTTAATTTCTTTTAGTTGGATAATGTATTTGATAATAAATCAGGTTAAGAAAAATAAGAAAAACAATTTAATGTTAGAGATATGGATTTCTAAGATATAGCTTTTCAACTGCCTAGCGGGGTCCTTCCTAGGGAGGGTTGGCCGACCCATCCAGGTAAGATCGTAAATAAGACCTTTCTAGAAATGTGGACCCAAAATAATAACAGCTTCTATTTTAATCATTCTAAATGAGTCTAGCGAAACGCGCTAAGATGTTGCAGTTCCTGCGGGTCGGACTTTCTTTTTTTTTTACGGCGTCTTGACATCTAGTCGATTAGTGCCGACATCCAGGGTGCAGCGAGGAATTTTCCCAACGAGCCGTGGGATGAGAAAATTCCTGCCGCCGCACAGTAGGGTTTGAATGTTTAATTTCAACGACATCAGTGCTGCTATTAACCCCTTCAGTTCCCTCGTCTAGCCGGCTGGACATAACTTCTTTCAATTGTATCACACTAGCTATGGTCGATAGATGTTTACTACCACTTTGGTTTGAAGCTCTATGTATTTTTCTTCCACTTGACACCTAATATAAAATGATTCCATTGGATTTTGAAAGGTTATGTGTAAAATCTTCTCTGCTCCACCACGGGCAGTCATGGATTCTAAAAGTTATTGACTTTTCTTTACACATTTAGTCCAAATGGTTTCTTTTTAGTGAATAAAACTCCGCCGAATTGAATGTACATGATCTTTTTAAAGGTTGGAAGTTCAGTTTTATCAATAAAGTTTGTAATAAGGTGTCTACGAATTTTTGAAAATCCATGTCCAGTATACTGTACATGGGAAGTCAACCCTCATATTTCATGTAACAATATTTTTTATCTATTTTTCAAATATTTACTGTTATATTTTGTTTTTTGTTGTCAGAATTATTTTTTTGAGTAGCATAATAATAAATAACTTTTTCTGAATGGTATGGGCTAGAAGGCGCCAAAACCATTCAAAAATATAATCCTTTGACATGATTTTCAAAAACTATATTCTTATTAGTTTTGTTTTGTTCTTTTAAATAATCAAATATCTCTTTTTGAGATTAGACTGTAAATATTTCAATTTCATTAATTTTCATTATTACTGTGCGCTGACAACAATTTCATGTCTAAAATTCTAATCCATTTCTACAATACCGTATGATATTTGAGCTTTTGCAATAATATTTACTAATAATTTTTCAAATTTATTTTTTCTGAATTAATTTATTTTAAATTGTTAATAAATTACTGCTTTAATTATATATTTTTTTAATAATTCGAAATTTTGAATTTTGGTTTTCATCCACAAATCGCATTATTTGAGAACCAATGTCCAGTATACTGGACATTACATAACTCATGTCAGGTAAACCATAAAATTCTGAAAAAAATCAGGAATCTTCACAAGAGCAATACACAGCTATAGCAGGAAAATAATTTTTTTTTTTATCAAGAAATAAAAATTCGGACCTGAAAGGGTTAAGTTAAATAAAAAATAAAATATTATTTTACATTTGATTGTAATAGTTTGTGAATTATTTACACGTAATTTAATAAACAGAGAAAACAAAAATCTGGTCTGAATAAGTTGTCCTAAATTTTATAAGCTTTCATCTTTTTTTAAGAAATGCATTCATCTCGGTTAAGATTTGGAGGCTGTAGCCTTTTTTGAAACTCGAAAAGTAGTTTGGCCTCACTGTGCGGCGGCAGGAATTTTCTTATCTCACGGCTCGTTGGGACAATTCCTCGCTGCTCCTTGATAATAATAATGGCCTAGATGTCAAGGCGCCGGAAAAAAAAATCGACCAACAGAAAAATAATTACTACAAAATTCTAATCATTAGGTAAGTTCTATTCATTTAAATTTAATAATTTATTTTTTTAATCTCTTTATAAAGAAATTGAACTTGATTTTTTTCTGCAAACGTTCTTAAATCCAAAACTAGGTGGAGCAAAAATGGTTTAGGAAGCGTAGATCACGTAGATAATACACTTTTCTGAAAACAAAAGTGTATTTTGCTCCAATCCTATTCACATTTTAGGCATTTCAAGGTACTTTTTGAGAAGCAACATTAATCCTCTACAACGTTTATTTTGACTATTCATTTCATTACGGGCATACTTTCTACGTTATTGGCAGAAACGTGTCGAGAAACAAGGGTTTTCTAGGTTTTTGGCAATTTGCTACTGATTGGTGCGATTTAGCGAAAAAATTAGATATAAAATCGACATAAAATTAGATTCTCTACAATAATCCGTCATATAAATAACCCATTTCCATTGAAGATATCAGAGTTAGGGTCGCTGGAAGAAGAACTGGAGAAAGTTGAGGGGTCGTTCATTAGGTCCAATGAATGTACATTCGACCACGTTAAGACCCACCCAGTTTCGTTTTTAAATTTCAAAAATTGTGGAAAAAAGGGGGGGGTGTCAATCGAGTTTTGAACACCCTGTATATATATATATATATATATATATATATATATATATATATATATATATATATATATATATATATTATATTAGACATGCATGTTTCTGGTAAGACGGTTTCTTGTTTTCGTCCCAAAACCGGTAATTGGACGACGTTGTTAACCAGCGAACTCGGTCCATCTGAAGGCGTTTTTGTTTTTTTTTAATTTTTTTTTTAAATGTTATTTTATTTTTAAGGGTTGATACGCTTAAGATTATTAGCGTCGCAGATTTTAGAGTTCGGAATTTCATTTTATAAATGTACTGTGCCGCCACGCCACGCCGGATTTTGGCGGCGCCTATCCAGTCGGTGCGCCGATTGAGGGGAGGAAATCGGCGATTGCACTGCATGATGATCGGCCGGCGCCATGTTTGAGCTTACCTTCTGATTAAATAACGCTTGAGTGTTTTGATCGTTGATTAAAAAATGACTAAACTTGTATCGGAAAAGCATAAAATAAAAGAATTTTATGTAAACATACTCTTTAACCAGGGCCGCCAAATCGCAGAGCCGGCCGCAGAACCAGATTTTCATCACGGGGCCCCAATATTGATTGATCGTGGTTGAAATGTATACTTATCTACAATGTATTGATTTACAAAAGGTGTAATATGTACTTAAAATCATTTAAAAAAAAATCTTAATACAAGAAGCGTGTTCATATGGGGATATGAAATCCACAAAACTGAAAATTCAAGTACTTTCTCATTGGGGACATTGGCAAATTATTTTCATCTTTGAAGATTTTTGAACTAAATGAGAATAACCGTCGTTTGTGGAGAAGTTTCTATTTCATTTTCATCAATTCTCAACAATACCAGAAACCTCAAGAATATCGCAAAATTCTAATTGACTGATATTATTACCATGGCTGCAGCCTCCTTACCCCCCTCCCCTATGTACGCCCATGGCTCACGGGGGCACAGAGAACAATTGGTCAGGGGCCCGTGGTCTAAGGGGGGGGGGTGTCATTTTTGTACTCGCAATATAATTTGGAATAGCAATGTTTACAGGGGTCTTTCGTGGTCTAGTGGCTCGCTAGATTCATAAGCGGGAGATGTTGGGTTCGATCCCCACCGGCGCGCCGCGGCGTCAGGAATTTTCTCATCTCAGGGCTCGCTGAGAAAATTCCTGGCTGCATCCTGGATGTCGGCGCTAATGACCATTGATGCGCCGTATAATAAAAAGAAAAAAAAATGTTTACGGACATTAAAAAAAATATAGATCCCATTCCAACAAAAATAGGCTAAACCGGCCTATATTTCTCAAATCAATTTGACACCTATAAAATGTTTTCCAATTAGCGAAGCCTCTGCGGTGCCCGAAGTCAAATAAATCCATCTTTTGTGGGGGATTGTTTGGAAACCTTGTAATTGAAGAGAAAAACTAAAAAAAAACTTCCGACTTGCCGACTCGCAGGAATCTTAGCGCGGTTCCGTTCATATCTCTAGTGCTCAAAGTAAAGGAATAAATACAGTTATTGGTAGGGTTTGATCATCGTTAAAAATTTAAAAGAAAGTCTCAAACAGAAAGAAGTTTAAGGTGCCCTGCGAAAACATTACGAGTATTTCATTACGTTTCTCATTTTCTTGCCTTCTTTTACTAATAGACTTATTTTTCTGATAATTACAATTTATCAAACAAGTGAGTTAAACAAACATTAAGCCTTTATTTCTCCGATTAACCTCGCCCCATGGAAAACTATTTTATAACAATTTATGTAGAGACATTAGTAAGCTTTCGAATAGGAACCTTCGCATTGCCAAGACTTTCCAACCGATTTAAAGATATTTACTGCAAAATACGAAGATACCAACATTTTTCATGTCTACTCATAAAATATATGTTTCGAATTTGGTTCTTCGCTCCAAATTATATCAACATCTTAGTTTAGATGAGTTTCAAAAACATTGAACGCATTTAAATGGAATCCCACGATTTCATGTTCACAAACCGCAAAATGAGTTTGTTCCACTTATCTCAATAACTGTTACAGATATAGCCTTAAAAATGGTTTCATTTGTAATCGTATGTTAAGGAACACATTACGCGAGTATCTGCAAGCATATAAACCCGAAAACGTAACCGCTGTGGTTTTTTTCGCGCAAATTTCGTGCCAAAACCAATGTTCCGGAGGCGGATTCTGCTGGCTACCAACGTTCATCAAAATCGGACCATTTTTGAGTCTGCGAAATAGCGGACAATTATACTGTTATAAATATAGTAATATGTCCCTTGGTTGTTGAAAAAATAACCCACGCCGCGCGCGCCGCCGCCGCCGAACATTTTAGTCCAGCGCGCCGCCGCCTGAAAATTCAGCTTTGGCGCGCATGTCTAATATATATACAAAAATTTGAGTCACCTATATTTTCGTGATCTATAGGTTCAGAAACGTGAAAGTTTCTAGTCAACCTCATAAGCGGGTTCTCCCTATGGAGATAGGGAGTAACCGCGCTAATAAGTGACACATTTTCAATTGGTTTTTATTTTCAGTTGTAGTGAAAAAAGTTAGAAATACTAGTGATATATATATATATATATATATATATATATATATATATATATATATATATATGGACAACCGTTATTTTCTGGATTACGTCATGAGGTCAACCTTATAAGCAGGTTTGCTTCCTATATAGGGAGGGAGTAACCCCGCCAAAAGCAAGCCGATAATACTCAGAGACGGAATAATGCGAAATAGTTCTAATTAGCATAAACGATCAATCAAAATAGTAATTTAAAATTTAAAAGATAAATAAATTATGTGAGAGAAATGAACAAGCTGAGAGACGCACCAATGAACAAGCTGAGAGACGCACCAATGAACAAGCTGAGAGACGCACCAATGAACAAGCTGAGAGACGCACCAATGAACAAGCTGAGAGACGCACCAATGAGGATTATGTGAGAGAAATCAACAAGCTGAGAGACGCACCAATGAGGATTGTTACCAGAGCTGTTAGGGCACAATTTAAATTTTTTTCCGATCTCTAAGTGACAAGGGTTCAACTCTGCAAGATAAGCTGTCCTAGTCCGGTGGTGATAAGCAGGTCACTACAATTCCTGTGACAAATCCTCCCCCCCTCCCCTCCTCACTACCCTGAGGTCATGAACGGCGATTTAGATGAAGGCGAATTTCCGAATAGGTCACAAAGAGCAGCCATCTTGCGATCACGGTTCGCCCGCTACCAGTGATACCAATATCTCCAAGGAGGATCACCAAGTCGTGATAGCGGATTTCGTTAATAGTTATTTTCTATCTGGGGAATTTCAAGGTTGGCTTATCACATTCCGAAGTTGATAACAGCCGGCGATTCTCGATGAACCTTCGATCAAAACAGAATTTAGAAAAGCGAGTTTTGAATTGTTTGCCGATTCTTGCGTCACGCAGGATGTGCGTGAACTAAGCGAATTCCTGTGTAAGACAACCATGAGAAAAAAAAAAGAATGAAAATTGTAAAGAAATCTAGTAAAGTAGGTACGATTTTTAAAAAATAATAATTGTTTCGAAAATGTTCGAAACAATTCTTCATTTTACATTAAAAAATCCGTCGAAAATCGTTATAATTCAACGATAAAAAAAAAAAAAAGATGAACTAAGAAGTATGTAAGTATATAAACTGCCAGTTCAAACCGCCACAACCACTCAGTCCAGTTTGTCATTAAAAAAAAAAAAAAATATGAATAATTTCATTTCTCTCAGTTAAATTATACAGTTGAAAAACTGGATTTGAACTGTAACTCAAACAGCCACTCACGAACAGTTTCAACTGTATGTGTGTGGTTGACTTACCGTTGTACCTAGGGACGATAAAGAATTAAAAAAAAAAATAAACATTTTTGATAAGTGGAGGCTTATAAAAAGAAAAGTCCCTTTGGAATATATTGAGTCCTGGTAGAGAAAGGGTTAATAAGCTGTAAATAGACCCCCCCTCCCCCGGAGCAATATTTAACTCAACCAAACATCGATTCCACTTAAAATCATAAACTCGATTCTCCAGAGCTTCCTTTCCGGAGCAAACCTAATAAACTTTACAACCTTTCAAGTTATTTTCAAAATATCAACAATTTTATCGAGTAGAGTGGAATCCATATTCAAAAAGTCAATACAATTCATTATCCGTCTTCTTATTAGATAATTAATAGAAATTCACTCCATGTGAAGAGTTGTATTCTTTATTGCGTTTACCTTAAACAACCCCTGTGAGCTTTATCACATGGGGTTATTATTAGGGACCTGATTCTTAGGTTTTCACCTATTTGTTTTTCCTTTCTTCTAAATATGATAATGATCGGTTTTTTATATGATTAGCGTCTTGGAGTATCAATCATGCAAATTTGGAAGGACCTAAAATAACCTATTTAGGGTGTTATCACCTCAAAATCACCTAAATAACGATGGAATGACCTAGACAGACCTAATCTTTGAAATCTATATATATAAAAATCACGTGTCTGTCTGTTTTTCTGTTTGTTTGTTTTTTATACAAATCCACACCGTTTGACCGATTTTGACCAAACTTGGAATAATGAGAAATCACCTAGGCTAGGTCAAAAAAATCTACCAGCTGTCTGTCTGTATGTTTGTCCCTTATACAAATCCACACCGTTAGACAAATTTTTACGAAACTTGGTATACATGTATGTCTTGATACGGGGGGTGTTATAGGTTAGGTCAAAGTCGTCTAGGACTCACAGTTGGGAGGCCACGGGCTCATAACAGTTACAGATTCGTGTTATTAGATTTTAATAATACTTATTTGGTTTCTAATTTATTTAGGCTTTTCTATTTGCAGAAAGTAGGTGTAGCACGGCACGCCGGGTAACAGCTATTAGAAAATATAATTCAATGAACTCATTTCCTCGTTTAATCAAATTTACTTAAATGTGTCTTCCCGGGTCCAGACGTCCAGGGAAGTTTTACTAGGAGTGTCGCTTCCACGAGAACCCATTTTAAGACGCTGAGGAAAACATAATAACAATTCATTGAGAGGAGATGGTTGACCGTAGATGATGCAAGGTAGGGATTGTCGGGGTTCGGTCACTGCTACTTAATAAAACTACATTTTATCATAAAAATGGTTTTATTGTTATTCTTATATCTGTTTTCCTAATAATCGAAACACATTGGTATCCTAGAGCACATTGTTCTTCTATATATTATGTTCTAGCATTTTATGTTTTGTCTTTTTCCATATATATATGTATGTATATATGTATGTGTATTTGTGTATGTAGGCATATATATATATATATATATATATATATATATATATATATATATATATGTATATTTCAGTATTACATCCGTCCTACTTGTTTCTTACAGCCCTGATGAAGGCTTGAAGTTCAAGCCGAAACGTCGGCACAATGAAACCATTTTTATGATAAAATGTAGTTTTATTAAATAGCAGTGACCGAACCCCGACAATCCCTACCTTGTATAATAACAATTGTTGACGCTTCGGATATGAATGAAGCAGCTGCCATTTCTAAGGCTTCCATGTTCCTCCAGACCAACGAGATTCGTGGTGCACTCGCATTCCTAAGAGCACATTTCTTAGATCTTCCAAATATCAACACTGGAGCTAAAAGATGCGATGAAATACTCCCCTATGACTTCATGTGACGTCACGTTATTTGTTGTTGTTTTTATGTCACTATTTATATACATATTAATTTATCAATTATCAATTAATCAAAATTCTTAAGAATAAATTATAATAGGATGAACTTATTTTTCAAAACTATTGAAAAATTTGTATCACCTAAAAAACCTAAAATAGATTTTATTCTTAAAAGACCTATTCTTTGAACGTATTCACAACATTTTTATCACCTAAAAAACCCAAAATGGATTTTTAAATAAAAACCTTGAAAGACGTATTTTTTGAACCTATTCAAAACTTTTTATCCCCTATAAACACTTAAACTGGATTTTTAAATAAAAACGTAAAAAGACCTATTATACCTGTTGGAAAACCCTAATCGGATGCTTATTTTACCCTAAAAATCCGGTCCCTAGTTCTTATACAGCTGTGTATGTAGGAGCAAATATTCATCGAGGACCAAGTTAAGCTTAAGGTTTTAGGGGGTCGGGGGATGTCTTTGGCTTTGGGAGATATTTATGTAAACTTTGATGTCCATAACATATATAAGTTTTTCTTTTGGTATTTTCTACCCTTTTATAGTTATAGTTTCGAAAGAAAAGGCACGACCCCCTAGTGGTATTCGAACCCTTGGTACGAATAGCTCTCCCCTTATCACTGACGTTAATTACTCATTATAACAGATGATAAATTAAGATTAATCCTTGCTTCATAAGCCTCGACTCTGTAAATGCCATTGTCCTTACAGTATCCTGTTTCCAGAGCAACAATCCAGCATTTATATCACCGAGTACAATCAACGACATGACAGATATTGCAGCCTTCAGATTGCTTGCAATAGATTGCACTAATTAGGAGTGCAAAGACTGTGAGACCGAACCCTGGGAACGTTGCAAAGCTGTGAGAACCTCTGCAAGGGGAACATTGCAAAACTAGCATTGGTTCTATCGGCTGGGTACGAGCGGAACCATCAATTCATCACTCAGACAATTCAATCAATAGGGGGGGTTGGGATCACCAAGGCATTTGGGGTGTAGGAAAAACAAATTTAATTATTTTAAATGGTGAGTTTTAAGGTCTTCAGGAAACCTAGTCGAATAAGGTAAATTTAGAAGACATTTTTATCTTGAATCATGTTAATAGTGTAAGCACCATGATGAAGCATTCAATGTAAGGAAAATGGCGGAGTTCCAGCTGTAATCGAAACATGAAGAGTCTTTGCAGTCCACTTCATGGAAAGAAATCTGCCAAACTACTTGACATTTCTCTAAGACTGTTTGCATTGACCACTCCACGCCAGTAGCAGCACCACACTTCCTGCTAAAGGTAGAACCTCCCACGCTGTCTTGTTGGCTGTGACCACTCCACGCCAGTAGCAGCAGCACACTTCCTGCTAAAGGTAGAACCTCCCACGCTGTCTTGTTGGCTGTGACCACTCCACGCCAGTAGCAGCACCACACATCCTGCTAAAGGTAGAACCTCCCACGCTGTCTTGTTGGCTGTGACCACTCCACGCCAGTAGCAGCAGCACACTTCCTGCTAAAGGTAGAACCTCCCACGCTGTCTTGTTGGCTGTGACCACTCCACGCCAGTAGCAGCAGCACACTTCCTGCTAAAGGTAGAACCTCCCACGCTGTCTTGTTTGCATTGACCACTCCACGCCAGTAGCAGCAGCACACTTCCTGCTAAAGGTAGAACCTCCCACGCTGTCTTGTTTGCTGTGACCACTCCACGCCAGTAGCAGCAGCACACTTCCTGCTAAAGGTAGAACCTCCCACGCTGTCTTGTTGGCTGTGACCACTCCACGCCAGTAGCAGCAGCACACTTCCTGCTAAAGGTAGAACCTCCCACGCTGTCTTGTTGGCTGTGACCACTCCACGCCAGTAGCAGCACCACACATCCTGCTAAAGGTAGAACCTCCCACGCTGTCTTGTTGGCTGTGACCACTCCACGCCAGTAGCAGCAGCACACTTCCTGCTAAAGGTCGAACCTCCCACGCTGTCTTGTTGGCTGTGACCACTCCACGCCAGTAGCAGCACCACACATCCTGCTAAAGGTAGAACCTCCCACGCTGTCTTGTTGGCTGTGACCACTCCACGCCAGTAGCAGCACCACACATCCTGCTAAAGGTAGAACCTCCCACGCTGTCTTGTTGGCTGTGACCACTCCACGCCAGTAGCAGCACCACACATCCTGCTAAAGGTAGAACCTCCCACGCTGTCTTGTTGGCTGTGACCACTCCACGCCAGTAGCAGCACCACACTTCCTGCTAAAGGTAGAACCTCCCACGCTCCCTTGTTGGCTGTGACCACTCCACGCCAGTAGCAGCACCACACTTCCTGCTAAAGGTAGAACCTCCCACGCTGTCTTGTTGGCTGTGACCACTCCACGCCAGTAGCAGCACCACACATCCTGCTAAAGGTCGAACCTCCCACGCTGTCTTGTTGGCTGTGGCTGATCCTGAGCCGTGTAGGGTGTAACCTAATATCACTCTACCAGCCACAAAGCAACCAGAAGGACTCGACAGATTCCATTACCTAGCTACATCTCTCTCTCTCTCTCTCTCTCTCTCTCTCTCTCTCTCTCCTCCCTCCCCCCCCCCCCCCCTCTCTCTCTCCCTCTCTCTCTCTCTCCCTCCCTCCCTCCCTCTCTCTCTCTCTCTCTCTCTCTCTCTCTCTCTCTCTCTCTCTCTCTCTCTCTCTCTCTCTCTCTCTCTCTCTCTCTCTCTCTCTCTCTCTCTCTCCCTCCCCCCCCTCTCTCTCTCTCCCTCTCTCTCTCTCTCCCTCCCTCCCTCTCTCTCTCTCTCCCTCCCTCCCTCTCTCCCCCCTCTCCCTCCCTCCCTCTGTTGGATTCATATAAGAAAATAAAATTATACTTTTCGATTGCATTTAAATCACACTAAGTAATGAAAATTCTGGAGCCTCAGAAGTGCTTCATAATATACACACACACACACACACACACATATATATATATATATATATATATATATATATATATGCGTCATAATAAGGCTTGTATAAAATGAAACTAAAGCTTGCTTTTCTTAAACCCTAGGGTTTATATTCCGAAACAAAACCCCTAAAGCCTCCAAACCCCTAAAGGGTTATTCCCGGGTTCCACTCCCTGTTGGGGGTATTCTGGATGGAACTCACCCCCCCCCCCCCCACCCCCTGATTTGACTTCCAAATTCCGTCCAATAATGTCCCCAATCCTGTTGCAGACTCTATTAGACAGGATCAGCTATATCTTCTTCATTGTCTGGAGTCGATCCTTCGTACATAGCTCTCGCTAGACATGTTAATGGAGCAATGACCTTTCTTCGGGGTAAACCTTTCTCCATAACACAGGCACACAAAAAGTTGGTACTTTCCAAAGACACCATACATATATTGGTATGTATTTTGACATGCTAGATCCGGAGGAGGTTTCACTCCATCACGTTAGTTTTAAGAGTATTTGAAGGTTTAATCTGGTATGAAGTCGTTAAAGAAGAAATAACTAGAGCTTCCATGGTTTTGAGGGTCGCTGAATTCGAATCCGAGGTCTGTTACCCCAATGGCGCAAAATCAAGATAATTTCAAGGACAAATATGTTTATTTCGCAAAAATTTAATCTGCAGTCAAAATTATTTTTTTGGATGGACATATTTGTCCTTGAAATGAACTTCATCATACACCGATTTGCTGAAAAGGACTTCGGATTGGAATTCTTGAACCCTCAACACCATGGAAGCTCCAGTTATTTCTTCGTAAACGATTGCATTCGGAATTTGACCTTCAAATGCTCCTAAACCTGACGTGATGGGCTGAAACGGACTATATCTTTGGAAAATACAACTTTTTTTTTTCTTTCTTTTTTATTTGCCTGTGTAATTAATGTTATGGTGGCAAGATCATCTCTCGATTCATAGATCTAGGCTCAAAATTTACTCAGTTCTATTAATGAAGTGATTTTTATCACAGTTTGTGCGCATAAATACAGTCCCTTTACAGGAGAGCCGCCAAATTACTTTTACGTCAAAACCAAAGGTTATATTTTTGATTGTGAAAAGTTTTTCTCTAATATTTTAATTTCTTCTAATATTTTAATCCTGTTTATTTTTGATAAATGAGCATTCCACTGAAAATGTTATATATTTTTAATTACCTATGTATTAACAATTGTTATTTTTCTTCCAGGTAAGATTTTTATTAATGCTCGGATTTCCCAAAGAAAAAATACCAACACCTCATTGTAAGTAATAAGCAATTTGTACTTTTGCAAATTTACAATTTCTGTCAGTTCTCGGAAATAAAATAACTGTAATTTTATTTTCGAAATGTTCACGCTCACTTATACTTTCTAGAAACATTAAGAAAGTTTTTTTTGGTATTAGAAAGTTGTTTTTAAACTTTTTACTTTAGAACTTTAATGGTATAAGTTTTTTCTAGAACTTGTATAATAAATGTTCTTCAACTAACTTTTTCGGGCCTTTTATATTCATATTTTTTTTATTACAAGCGCGTGGTAAAGTTTTATGAGAATTTTTAAAAACATAATTATAGACCTAAAGTTTTATGGAGTACTTGCTGTCGCCTGGCGTGCCATGTTACACCAATTTTTGCAAATCTGTAACTGTTTGTGTTCACAGTTTCGAACCCGTGACTTCCGAACTGGAGTTCTAGATGATTTTGACTTAGCTTATAACACTCTCCATATCAAGACCTACCTGTGTGCCCAGTTTGGTAAAAACAAACAGACAAACAGAGAAAAAAAACAACGGGATTTTTATTTATAGGGTGTCCCCAAAATAAACGGTCAAACTTCGGGAACAGATGCAGGATGAAAGAAGAAAGAAAAAAAGTCCTTTGGTATTTTTCAATATATATATATATATATATATATATATATATATATATATATATATTCTTGGTCGATGAAGACACTTTTACAAAATTTTTTACAAAACGTGGTTCTCTCTAAACACCCATGACGTCTATGGAGTTTCGTTGCAAAATCCAGATTTCTACCCCTAGAATTGTGAATTGAATCTCCCCCTTCTAACCCTGATCCTCTCGCTAATCGAGATACGTGCTGTCCTAGTGTTATCTCCCCCTTCTAACCCTGATCCTCTCGCTAATCGAGATACGTGCTGTCCTAGTGTTATCTCCCCCTTCTAACCCTGATCCTCTCGCTAATCGAGATACGTGCTGTCCTAGTGTTATCTCCCCCTTCTAACCCTGATCCTCGCTAATCGAGATACGTGCTGTCCTAGTGTTATCTCCCCCTTCTAACCCTGATCCTCGCTAATCGAGATACGTGCTGTCCTAGTGTTATCTCCCCCTTCTAACCCTGATCCTCTCGCTAATCGAGATACGTGCTGTCCTAGTGTTATCTCCCCCTTCTAACCCTGATCCTCTCGCTAATCGAGATACGTGCTGTCCTAGTGTTATCTCATCCTGAACGAATCGCTATATCAGATCGTATACAGTCCGCCAGAAATGAGGACAGAATTAGTACCGAGTGTCTGTTTTCCGGGTTCTGTTAATACCTTCATTGCATACTACCAAAAGAAGGTAATTTCATTTAAGCTATCAAGATTGTGGCGATGGTGTGTTGACAATCGTGAGTCGTCAGAAGATAGTTTTATAATAGCCACAGACTCCTTTAGCTGCTTACAAAGCCTGAGCAAACCCGGAGTCAAGAAATGTTTGCTTATAAATAAAGTAACTGCAGCTCTGAGGAAATCGGGCAAAAGCATCATTTTCATTTGGGTACCATGACATATGGGAGTAAGAGGCAACGAGCAAGCTGATGAAGCAGCTAAGAATGCGTTACAGGACTCAGTCAGGCTAGAACCATCCCTCTCTCAAAGAGATTGGAACCACTAGTAGAGGAAGAAATTAATAGAGCAATGGTTAATAACCTGGTCAACCAGAAATACTAAACTACCAAAAGTTATGAAGACTAATAGAAAAAAAGCGAAGAGAAGAAATAGTTTTAGCAAAGCTGTGACTAGGCCATAGCAAAATTTACCCATTCCTACCCACGTGTTCTCAATGCGCCAATGCTCCTCTCACTGTAGAGCACATCCTCACCCAATGCTCCTCTCACTGTAGAGCACATCCTCACCCAATGCTGCCAATGCTCCTCTCACTGTGGAGCACATCCTCACCCAATGCTGCCAATGCTCCTCTCACTGTGGAGCACATCCTCACCCAATGCTGCCAATGCTCCTCTTACTGTGGAGCACATCCTCACCCAATGCTGCCAATGCTCCTCTCACTGTGGAGCACATCCTCACCCAATGCTGCCAATGCTCCTCTCACTGTATGGCACATCCTCACTCAATGCTGCCAATGCTCCTCTCACTGTAGGGCACATCCTCACCCAATGCTGCCATTGCTCCTCTCACTGTGGAGCGCATCCTCACCCAATGCTGCCATTGCTCCTCTCACTGTGGAGCGCATCCTCACCCAATGCTGCCAATGCTCCTCTCACTGTAGGGCACATCCTCACCCAATGCTGCCAATGCTCCTCTCACTGTGGAGCACATCCTCACCCAATGCTGCCAATGCTCCTCTCACTGTGGAGCACATCCACACCCAATGCTGCCAATGCTCCTCTCTCTGTAGGGCACATCCTCACCCAATGCTGCCAATGCTCCTCTCACTGTGGAGCACATCCTCACCCAATGCTGCCAATTCACGGAGAAGAGAAGGTGGATGCTGGAGGGAAATTTATCAGAATTCTTGGGTGAAGATTCGTGTAATTCGAACAGTATTGTAAAATATTTGACATTTTTCTAAAATTCCTTCATGAGTGTAACCTCTATAGTTAGAACCCTTCGATTAGTGCTATCAAAGCCCTGGGTGTATTATTGGCTACTTACCCGTACCCTGAGCCTATCAGATTTCTAATGCATCCTGTATCTGCTTACCAACCGACCTATTCTAGAGGTAATCACCCCAACACCAACCCCCCCCCCCCCGCCTTGAAGCCGCATCTCCCACGTGACACCCCGTCCTGACATGCGCATAATGATCTCCTTCTCCCCATATCCCACTACAGGACATGTGCTCCGAGGTTGATAATTCGATCTGGCTGTCATATCCCCTAGCTTTCCCGGAACCTCCTCGTCCTACGTGACACTCTCCTTCAGGTTCCAGTTTCTCCCTAGTTTGGGATAACTAGTACATTCAGGACTTCTCCATGTTCGTCTAAATATAGCCCGTTCAGTTAGATAAAGTAGCTCTAACCCGCATGGGCGAAATTCTGAGAGAAATATTTCCGACGGTTCCGCCATGGAAGGAGGCTTTCTATAATGAAATTGGGAGTTTTTCTATTTCCAATGGGTTTATGTATCTTCTTACCTAAACTCGTTGTTTCCCATTTAATTGTATGTAAGAGTAAAACGAGTATTTGGCTAAAACAAGGTAAGAAAATGTAAAACGTTGTTCTAGGGCGAACGTTGATAAGGTGGGGGAAGTCGCCCTGCGAGTCAGACAATTTTAGAAGGTTTCCCGATTGTTTTTGTTCGAATTTTACCTTCTTCCACATTATAAATATATTAGAAAAATAGAGTTAAAAAAAAAAAAAAAAATCAGTCCCGTAACAGGCCACAAGGGCCCAGAGGGGCAGATACTGTAGAGGTATCTGATTCTTGACCGTACGGCACTAGGGAGATAGTGTGGTCAACACTATGCTCCGGCCGCCTGATTTTCCCCTTGGCTGCTTCGACTGCTAGAGTCATTAGCACCCAAGATACCCATTATTAATTAAATGAATTAAAGGCTGGGTGAGCCTAGGGACGATCTGGGACCCCAAATCCAACCCTCGAACGGCAGAACTAGGAGAAAAAATCTTTAGTGCTTGCTCGGGTTTTTAACCTGGTCCTCCAGTTCATTAGTCGAGTGCTCTACCACTGAGCTAACCTCGCCCCCGTAAAAATAGGGTTATCATCTTATAATTTAATGTTTTTCGTTGTTTGTTAAAGAGGTGAAGCTCCGAGCAGGACAAGCATATTACAATACTGGGCGAATACTCATTTTATAATGAATTGTTTTCTTTTTAGGGATTAATTTAGATTTTTTATTAAAATATTTATTTATTTAAATTCTAACGTCCATTATTATTAACTAAGAATTTTGGTACGGGTTATCTATAGGTTACCACCCTTTTCTAGCCAGTATAGGGCTGCTGCCTTTTCTTTTATCTAAAGAAAAGCCACCACCCCATAATGGGAATCGAATCCACGACCTTTGGCATGGAGTGTTGAGTGTTCACGCCTTAACACTCACGGTCACCGGGCCTCCAATAACGATTAAACGAGCCAAACTAAAAGTGCAGTATTTTGTACAGCATGATCCACCAAGGCAGTTTTGTTGTCCGTCTCGTCAAGGTTTCGAGCATGATTTTTAGCTATCCTTTTTAAATGTTGTCCCGCTTGTTTTTGTTCGAATTTGTCCTTTTTCCACGTATAAATATATTAGAAAAATACGGTCACCATCTTATAACATGAATTTAATATTAAATTGTTTTGTTTTTGGGGGTTAATTTAGAATTTTTATTAAAATAGAGGAACATTAGAATATATTAATTTCATGTCCGGCCTTGAGATGGAATTCTCCCCCAAACTTTCCATCATTATTAGCTATGGAAGATTGTAGTTTTATTGAATACATGAATAGAAGGCTTTCTAATTAACGAAAGCGAAGCATCGCCATATTTATCTCGGGGCGGGAGAAATTTCACAATATCCCCAAGCAGAATTCGTCATTTCCACGCTGTCTTACTTTCGGTCGGACTTTGCTTGGGTCGAGTTGTTTAATTCTGAGAAGATCTATCTGGAAATCTTTGGAGGATCCCAGGATCTGGTACATTCCTTCAGTCATGGAAAGTCTCCGGTTCAGGATTTGTACATGGTTCCGTTTTTAAATCAAAAATTGTTTTACGTACTCGACTCTATGAAAGTCATTATTCTGCCAAAATATTCCATATACTCGTACCTACCTTTAAAAAGTTATCCATTATTAAAAAAAATTGATTTAAAAAAGAAAGTCAGATTTGATTTTGGCACATTAAAAAACCCCTATATTCAAATTTTGGGAAGATTCCAAAAATAAAAAAAAGAGTATTTTAAATTTCGCTGAGACGTGCCCGGCCCTTAAAATTTTGTTTAAAGAGTCAACAATCCGACTATATTTCAAATAATATTTACCCGATTCAACCAAACTTGGATGGTCAATAAAAGCCTTAATGTGACACATTTCCCTCCAATCGGGGTGCATCTACCTGTTCTGGGATTGAAGTTATTTGCAAAAACGTTTACATTTTATTTTTATTTTGAGAACCATTTTTTGCAAGTTCTTTCTGGGATATTAGATTAGAAAAAGGAGTTTTTCTTCTTTTGAAAGAGCTCAAGGATGTAAAAATCGGATTATCTCAAGGGGAGCTGTGAAATTTTAAAACGACACGTTACTTTTTCGCTTACAAATGTTTAGTTTTTTCCAGACTGGGAAAAATGAATATTTTTTGTTTTCGATTATATTTACCACAGGTTTCTTGAGCTGCTGATTTTAAAGCTGCGATTATTTTTGGTGTAATTAAATGTATAATGCTAGTTTACTTGAAAACAAATATGTATATTATATTTTTCACAAAAATAATACCTACCAATAACCGTGTCTATTCCTTTACTAATGATAATAGGGATATGATCGGAAACGTATTAAGATGACGCAGTTCCTGTTACTTTGACTTTATTGAATACAGTACTTGTAGTTCGTTACTTGGGGACGACATTTACGGAGCATTGTTACGACGAAGTAAAAAGTACGGCAAATTACTATTTTCCCCCGATACACCCCCCCCCTCCGAATAGACTGATTTAGCTTATTTTTACAAAACATCTTTATCTCAATATGCCGAGATTCAAATTAACGTATAAAAAAAATTCCGTCGTGGTATCAGTAATTTGTGATAGGTATAAGGGTAGGTTTACACTTGCTAGTTATTGCAGGATATTTATATCAGAGAGAAATTCTGACTAGTGTAAACCATGTAGAATTTATGTCTGCAATAAATTCTACCATGAGCAATTTATTGCAGACATACATTTTACATGGGTTTTCATTAGTCGCAATTTCCCTCTGATAGAAATATCCTGCAATAACTAGCAAGTGTAAACCCACCCCCACCCTAAGCCCTATTTTCAGGTGGACATATTTTCCTGGTTAATAAACTCGTCCGAATTTAATAAACCGATCTATACGAATTTAGTTAACGAAAATCAAAAATTGGCGCTATCTTATTAATTGATTTATATCTGTATAAATTTTAAGGGGATCGGCAGGATCCATGGAGGTTTGAACAAATGTTTCGAAAAACATTTATGAATGAGTTCGACCTGAAATTTGAAGGTATTCATCGTCGGCGTGATATGTCACAATCATCTCCACAATCAAAATCAGTTTATTTTTCATTATAATTTCTCTACATGATAAGGCGTTTTTTTATGTATGTGATTTTTTTGGGTAGATATTTATATGTATAAAGACTTAATAAGCCTTATATTTACTCACATATATAAATATGAATTTATATATTCGAGATTTATAATGTTAAGGTTCGTGTGCACTCTTTGTTTAGAGAAATGTTTATATAATAAAAACATAATTTCGTTTAGAGCGTTCTGCTCAAATTCAGGAACATAAATATGCTTTAGGTCCACCCTACAAACCTATGTCATGTACTGTATAACATATAGTCTTCTTTTTCGTACATGGCCACCGCGCATGGACACATTTTTGTAGCGTTTTTTTTTTTCAGTTTAGTGATCGCTAAAGCATATTTATGCCAAAAAAAGTAAATGGTTCCATTGCTGGCATTTGATGCCTATAAATAAATTAATTAAATAAATGACTAATGAAATATTTGTTGTTGATATCATTCGGGAGAATTGTGGTAGCTGTATATATCTATATATAGAGGGTGATTGTTATCAGATCCCCATGAATTGTGGTAGCTGTATATATCTATATATAGAGGGTGATTGTTATCAGATCCCCATGAATGGAGGCGATAAGAAAGGAGAGTTGGTGTTTACCCAGGTCTGTAGTAGTGAGTCAGCTGTGACTGAACATGAATGGAATGGCTGTTCATTGAGTCACTAGATACTACAATACTACACGGGTAGTAGTATATAGAACTCTCATTCATCTTTATCATTGTGAGGTTACCTTGTGTAAGTGGAAAAACTACAGTCCAGCTGGGAAAGACCAGTAATATCAATCAATATTTTCACATTCAAAAGGAACGTTCTTATTTAGCTTTCATTCACTCTTCGACGTAAACCCTGTCCTCCCGTCTCCTTCAACAACCTGTTACCAATAGCCAACACCATCCGATACTTCGGATGGATGTATTGGGTGTTTAAGGGCAGAAAACGTCTAGGTCCTCACTCCCTCAAGTGTAATGTTAGAGAGTCGTGTATATGTCGTGAAAGGGTTAGTGTTTAGGTCAGTCTAGGTCCTCACCGCCCTCAAGTGTAATGTTAGAGAGTAGTGTATATGTCGTGAAAGGGTTAGTGTTTAGGACTGTCTAGGTCCTCACCGCCCTCAAGTGTAGTGCTAGAGAGTCGTGTATATGTCGTGAAAGGGTTAGTGTTTAGGACAGTCTAGGTCCTCACCCCCTCAAGTGTAGTGTTAGAGAGTCGTGTATATGTCGTGAAAGGGTTAGTGTTTAGGACAGTCTAGGTCCTCACTCC
This sequence comes from Gonocerus acuteangulatus, assembly GCA_946811695.1. Taxonomy (NCBI): domain Eukaryota; kingdom Metazoa; phylum Arthropoda; class Insecta; order Hemiptera; family Coreidae; genus Gonocerus; species Gonocerus acuteangulatus. Next base: position 4,618,193 of record OX328125.1, on the reverse strand, counting down.
CTCAAGTGTAATGTTAGAGAGTCGTGTATATGTCGTGAAAGGGTTAGTGTTTAGGACTGTCTAGGTCCTCACTCCCTCAAGTGTAATGTTAGAGAGTCGTGTATATGTCGTGAAAGGGTTAGTGTTTAGGACAGTCTAGGTCCTCACTCCCTCAAGTGTAATGTTAGAGAGTCGTGTATATGTCGTGAAAGGGTTAGTGTTTAGGACAGTCTAGGTCCTCACCCCCTCAAGTGTAATGTTAGAGAGTCGTGTATATGTCGTGAAAGGGTTAGTGTTTAGGACAGTCTAGGTCCTCACCCCCTCAAGTGTAATGTTAGAGAGTCGTGTATATGTCGTGAAAGGGTTAGTGTTTAGGACAGTCTAGGTCCTCACTCCCTCAAGTGTAATGTTAGAGAGTCGTGTATATGTCGTGAAAGGGTTAGTGTTTAGGACTGTCTAGGTCCTCACTCCCTCAAGTGTAATGTTAGAGAGTCGTGTATATATCGTGAAAGGGTTAGTGTTTAGGACAGTCTAGGTCCTCACCGCCCTCAAGTGTAATGTTAGAGAGTCGTGTATATGTCGTGAAAGGGTTAGTGTTTAGGACAGTCTAGGTCCTCACCGCCCTCAAGTGTAATGTTAGAGAGTCGTGTATATATCGTGAAAGGGTTAGTGTTTAGGACAGTCTAGGTCCTCACTCCCTCAAGTGTAGTGTTAGAGAGTCGTGTATATGTCGTGAAAGGGTTAGTGTTTAGGACAGTCTAGGTCCTCACCCCCTCAAGTGTAGTGTTAGAGAGTCGTGTATATGTCGTGAAAGGGTTAGTGTTTAGGACAGTCTAGGTCCTCACCGCCCTCAAGTGTAATGTTAGAGAGTCGTGTATATATCGTGAAAGGGTTAGTGTTTAGGACAGTCTAGGTCCTCACTCCCTCAAGTGTAATGTTAGAGAGTCGTGTATATATCGTGAAAGGGTTAGTGTTTAGGACAGTCTAGGTCCTCACCCCCTCAAGTGTAATGTTAGAGAGTCGTGTATATGTCGTGAAAGGGTTAGTGTTTAGGACAGTCTAGGTCCTCACTCCCTCAAGTGTAATGTTAGAGAGTCGTGTATATGTCGTGAAAGGGTTAGTGTTTAGGACTGTCTAGGTCCTCACTCCCTCAAGTGTAATGTTAGAGAGTCGTGTATATGTCGTGAAAGGGTTAGTGTTTAGGACTGTCTAGGTCCTCACTCCCTCAAGTGTAATGTTAGAGAGTCGTGTATATATCGTGAAAGGGTTAGTGTTTAGGACTGTCTAGGTCCTCACCCCCTCAAGTGTAATGTTAGAGAGTCGTGTATATATCGTGAAAGGGTTAGTGTTTAGGACAGTCTAGGTCCTCACCCCCTCAAGTGTAATGTTAGAGAGTCGTGTATATGTCGTGAAAGGGTTAGTGTTTAGGACAGTCTAGGTCCTCACCCCCTCAAGTGTAATGTTAGAGAGTCGTGTATATATCGTGAAAGGGTTAGTGTTTAGGACTGTCTAGGTCCTCACCCCCTCAAGTGTAATGTTAGAGAGTCGTGTATATATCGTGAAAGGGTTAGTGTTTAGGACAGTCTAGGTCCTCACCCCCTCAAGTGTAATGTTAGAGAGTCGTGTATATATCGTGAAAGGGTTAGTGTTTAGGACTGTCTAGGTCCTCACCCCCTCAAGTGTAATGTTAGAGAGTCGTGTATATATCGTGAAAGGGTTAGTGTTTAGGACAGTCTAGGTCCTCACCCCCTCAAGTGTAATGTTAGAGAGTCGTGTATATGTCGTGAAAGGGTTAGTGTTTAGGACAGTCTAGGTCCTCACCCCCTCAAGTGTAATGTTAGAGAGTCGTGTATATGTCGTGAAAGGGTTAGTGTTTAGGACTGTCTAGGTCCTCACCGCCCTCAAGTGTAGTGCTAGAGAGTCGTGTATATGTCGTGAAAGGGTTAGTGTTTAGGACTGTCTAGGTCCTCACCGCCCTCAAGTGTAATGTTAGAGAGTCGTGTATATGTCGTGAAAGGGTTAGTGTTTAGGACAGTCTAGGTCCTCACCGCCCTCAAGTGTAATGTTAGAGAGTCGTGTATATGTCGTGAAAGGGTTAGTGTTTAGGTCAGTCTAGGTCCTCACCGCCCTCAAGTGTAATGTTAGAGAGTCGTGTATATGTCGTGAAAGGGTTAGTGTTTAGGTCAGTCTAGGTCCTCACCGCCCTCAAGTGTAATGTTAGAGAGTCGTGTATATGTCGTGAAAGGGTTAGTGTTTAGGACAGTCTAGGTCCTCACTCCCTCAAGTGTAATGTTAGAGAGTCGTGTATATGTCGTGAAAGGGTTAGTGTTTAGGACAGTCTAGGTCCTCACCCCCTCAAGTGTAATGTTAGAGAGTCGTGTATATGTCGTGAAAGGGTTAGTGTTTAGGTCAGTCTAGGTCCTCACCGCCCTCAAGTGTAATGTTAGAGAGTCGTGTATATGTCGTGAAAGGGTTAGTGTTTAGGACAGTCTAGGTCCTCACTCCCTCAAGTGTAATGTTAGAGAGTCGTGTATATGTCGTGAAAGGGTTAGTGTTTAGGTCAGTCTAGGTCCTCACCGCCCTCAAGTGTAATGTTAGAGAGTCGTGTATATGTCGTGAAAGGGTTAGTGTTTAGGACAGTCTAGGTCCTCACTCCCTCAAGTGTAATGTTAGAGAGTCGTGTATATGTCGTGAAAGGGTTAGTGTTTAGGTCAGTCTAGGTCCTCACTCCCTCAAGTGTAATGTTAGAGAGTCGTGTATATGTCGTGAAAGGGTTAGTGTTTAGGTCAGTCTAGGTCCTCACCGCCCTCAAGTGTAATGTTAGAGAGTCGTGTATATGTCGTGAAAGGGTTAGTGTTTAGGACAGTCTAGGTCCTCACTCCCTCAAGTGTAATGTTAGAGAGTCGTGTATATGTCGTGAAAGGGTTAGTGTTTAGGTCAGTCTAGGTCCTCACTCCCTCAAGTGTAATGTTAGAGAGTCGTGTATATGTCGTGAAAGGGTTAGTGTTTAGGACAGTCTAGGTCCTCACTCCCTCAAGTGTAATGTTAGAGAGTCGTGTATATGTCGTGAAAGGGTTAGTGTTTAGGTCAGTCTAGGTCCTCACCGCCCTCAAGTGTAATGTTAGAGAGTCGTGTATATGTCGTGAAAGGGTTAGTGTTTAGGACAGTCTAGGTCCTCACTCCCTCAAGTGTAGTGTTAGAGAGTCGTGTATATGTCGTGAAAGGGTTAGTGTTTAGGACAGTCTAGGTCCTCACCGCCCTCAAGTGTAATGTTAGAGAGTCGTGTATATATCGTGAAAGGGTTAGTGTTTAGGTCAGTCTAGGTCCTCACTCCCTCAAGTGTAATGTTAGAGAGTCGTGTATATGTCGTGAAAGGGTTAGTGTTTAGGACAGTCTAGGTCCTCACTCCCTCAAGTGTAATGTTAGAGAGTCGTGTATATGTCGTGAAAGGGTTAGTGTTTAGGTCAGTCTAGGTCCTCACCGCCCTCAAGTGTAATGTTAGAGAGTCGTGTATATGTCGTGAAAGGGTTAGTGTTTAGGACAGTCTAGGTCCTCACTCCCTCAAGTGTAGTGTTAGAGAGTCGTGTATATGTCGTGAAAGGGTTAGTGTTTAGGACAGTCTAGGTCCTCACTCCCTCAAGTGTAATGTTAGAGAGTCGTGTATATGTCGTGAAAGGGTTAGTGTTTAGGACAGTCTAGGTCCTCACCCCCTCAAGTGTAATGTTAGAGAGTCGTGTATATGTCGTGAAAGGGTTTGTGTTTAGGACAGTCTAGGTCCTCACCCCCTCAAGTGTAATGTTAGAGAGTCGTGTATATGTCGTGAAAGGGTTAGTGTTTAGGACAGTCTAGGTCCTCACCCCCTCAAGTGTAATGTTAGAGAGTCGTGTATATGTCGTGAAAGGGTTAGTGTTTAGGACAGTCTAGGTCCTCACCCCCTCAAGTGTAATGTTAGAGAGTCGTGTATATGTCGTGAAAGGGTTAGTGTTTAGGACAGTCTAGGTCCTCACCCCCTCAAGTGTAATGTTAGAGAGTCGTGTATATGTCGTGAAAGGGTTAGTGTTTAGGACAGTCTAGGTCCTCACTCCCTCAAGTGTAATGTTAGAGAGTCGTGTATATGTCGTGAAAGGGTTAGTGTTTAGGACAGTCTAGGTCCTCACCCCCTCAAGTGTAGTGCTAGAGAGTCGTGTATATGTCGTGAAAGGGTTAGTGTTTAGGACAGTCTAGGTCCTCACTCCCTCAAGTGTAATGTTAGAGAGTCGTGTATATGTCGTGAAAGGGTTAGTGTTTAGGACTGTCTAGGTCCTCACTCCCTCAAGTGTAATGTTAGAGAGTCGTGTATATGTCGTGAAAGGGTTAGTGTTTAGGACTGTCTAGGTCCTCACTCCCTCAAGTGTAATGTTAGAGAGTCGTGTATATGTCGTGAAAGGGTTAGTGTTTAGGACAGTCTAGGTCCTCACTCCCTCAAGTGTAATGTTAGAGAGTCGTGTATATGTCGTGAAAGGGTTAGTGTTTAGGACTGTCTAGGTCCTCACTCCCTCAAGTGTAATGTTAGAGAGTCGTGTATATGTCGTGAAAGGGTTAGTGTTTAGGACTGTCTAGGTCCTCACTCCCTCAAGTGTAATGTTAGAGAGTCGTGTATATGTCGTGAAAGGGTTAGTGTTTAGGTCAGTCTAGGTCCTCACTCCCTCAAGTGTAATGTTAGAGAGTCGTGTATATATCGTGAAAGGGTTAGTGTTTAGGTCAGTCTAGGTCCTCACCGCCCTCAAGTGTAATGTTAGAGAGTCGTGTATATGTCGTGAAAGGGTTAGTGTTTAGGACAGTCTAGGTCCTCACCCCCTCAAGTGTAGTGTTAGAGAGTCGTGTATATGTCGTGAAAGGGTTAGTGTTTAGGACAGTCTAGGTCCTCACTCCCTCAAGTGTAATGTTAGAGAGTCGTGTATATATCGTGAAAGGGTTAGTGTTTAGGTCAGTCTAGGTCCTCACCGCCCTCAAGTGTAATGTTAGAGAGTCGTGTATATGTCGTGAAAGGGTTAGTGTTTAGGACAGTCTAGGTCCTCACCGCCCTCAAGTGTAATGTTAGAGAGTCGTGTATATGTCGTGAAAGGGTTAGTGTTTAGGACAGTCTAGGTCCTCACCCCCTCAAGTGTAATGTTAGAGAGTCGTGTATATGTCGTGAAAGGGTTAGTGTTTAGGACAGTCTAGGTCCTCACTCCCTCAAGTGTAATGTTAGAGAGTCGTGTATATGTCGTGAAAGGGTTAGTGTTTAGGACAGTCTAGGTCCTCACTCCCTCAAGTGTAATGTTAGAGAGTCGTGTATATGTCGTGAAAGGGTTAGTGTTTAGGACAGTCTAGGTCCTCACCCCCTCAAGTGTAGTGTTAGAGAGTCGTGTATATGTCGTGAAAGGGTTAGTGTTTAGGACAGTCTAGGTCCTCACCCCCTCAAGTGTAGTGTTAGAGAGTAGTGTATATGTCGTGAAAGGGTTAGTGTTTAGGTCAGTCTAGGTCCTCACCCCCTCAAGTGTAATGTTAGAGAGTCGTGTATATGTCGTGAAAGGGTTAGTGTTTAGGACAGTCTAGGTCCTCACCCCCTCAAGTGTAATGTTAGAGAGTCGTGTATATGTCGTGAAAGGGTTAGTGTTTAGGACAGTCTAGGTCCTCACTCCCTCAAGTGTAATGTTAGAGAGTCGTGTATATGTCGTGAAAGGGTTAGTGTTTAGGACAGTCTAGGTCCTCACTCCCTCAAGTGTAATGTTAGAGAGTAGTGTATATATCGTGAAAGGGTTAGTGTTTAGGACAGTCTAGGTCCTCACCCCCTCAAGTGTAGTGTTAGAGAGTAGTGTATATGTCGTGAAAGGGTTAGTGTTTAGGACAGTCTAGGTCCTCACTCCCTCAAGTGTAGTGTTAGAGAGTCGTGTATATATCGTGAAAGGGTTAGTGTTTAGGACTGTCTAGGTCCTCACTCCCTCAAGTGTAATGTTAGAGAGTAGTGTATATGTCGTGAAAGGGTTAGTGTTTAGGACAGTCTAGGTCCTCACTCCCTCAAGTGTAGTGTTAGAGAGTCGTGTATATATCGTGAAAGGGTTAGTGTTTAGGACAGTCTAGGTCCTCACCGCCCTCAAGTGTAATGTTAGAGAGTCGTGTATATGTCGTGAAAGGGTTAGTGTTTAGGACAGTCTAGGTCCTCACCGCCCTCAAGTGTAATGTTAGAGAGTAGTGTATATGTCGTGAAAGGGTTAGTGTTTAGGACAGTCTAGGTCCTCACTCCCTCAAGTGTAGTGCTAGAGAGTAGTGTATATATCGTGAAAGGGTTAGTGTTTAGGACAGTCTAGGTCCTCACTCCCTCAAGTGTAATGTTAGAGAGTAGTGTATATGTCGTGAAAGGGTTAGTGTTTAGGACAGTCTAGGTCCTCACTCCCTCAAGTGTAGTGTTAGAGAGTCGTGTATATATCGTGAAAGGGTTAGTGTTTAGGACAGTCTAGGTCCTCACTCCCTCAAGTGTAGTGTTAGAGAGTAGTGTATATGTCGTGAAAGGGTTAGTGTTTAGGACAGTCTAGGTCCTCACCGCCCTCAAGTGTAATGTTAGAGAGTCGTGTATATGTCGTGAAAGGGTTAGTGTTTAGGACAGTCTAGGTCCTCACCGCCCTCAAGTGTAATGTTAGAGAGTCGTGTATATGTCGTGAAAGGGTTAGTGTTTAGGACAGTCTAGGTCCTCACCGCCCTCAAGTGTAATGTTAGAGAGTAGTGTATATGTCGTGAAAGGGTTAGTGTTTAGGACAGTCTAGGTCCTCACCGCCCTCAAGTGTAATGTTAGAGAGTCGTGTATATGTCGTGAAAGGGTTAGTGTTTAGGACAGTCTAGGTCCTCACCGCCCTCAAGTGTAATGTTAGAGAGTCGTGTATATGTCGTGAAAGGGTTAGTGTTTAGGACAGTCTAGGTCCTCACTCCCTCAAGTGTAATGTTAGAGAGTAGTGTATATGTCGTGAAAGGGTTAGTGTTTAGGACAGTCTAGGTCCTCACCCCCTCAAGTGTAATGTTAGAGAGTAGTGTATATATCGTGAAAGGGTTAGTGTTTAGGACAGTCTAGGTCCTCACTCCCTCAAGTGTAATGTTAGAGAGTAGTGTATATGTCGTGAAAGGGTTAGTGTTTAGGACAGTCTAGGTCCTCACCCCCTCAAGTGTAATGTTAGAGAGTCGTGTATATGTCGTGAAAGGGTTAGTGTTTAGGACAGTCTAGGTCCTCACCCCCTCAAGTGTAATGTTAGAGAGTCGTGTATATGTCGTGAAAGGGTTAGTGTTTAGGACAGTCTAGGTCCTCACCCCCTCAAGTGTAATGTTAGAGAGTAGTGTATATGTCGTGAAAGGGTTAGTGTTTAGGACAGTCTAGGTCCTCACCCCCTCAAGTGTAGTGCTAGAGAGTAGTGTATATGTCGTGAAAGGGTTAGTGTTTAGGACAGTCTAGGTCCTCACCCCCTCAAGTGTAGTGCTAGAGAGTAGTGTATATGTCGTGAAAGGGTTAGTGTTTAGGACAGTCTAGGTCCTCACCCCCTCAAGTGTAATGTTAGAGAGTAGTGTATATGTCGTGAAAGGGTTAGTGTTTAGGACAGTCTAGGTCCTCACCCCCTCAAGTGTAGTGCTAGAGAGTAGTGTATATGTCGTGAAAGGGTTAGTGTTTAGGACAGTCTAGGTCCTCACTCCCTCAAGTGTAATGTTAGAGAGTAGTGTATATGTCGTGAAAGGGTTAGTGTTTAGGACAGTCTAGGTCCTCACCCCCTCAAGTGTAGTGCTAGAGAGTCGTGTATATGTCGTGAAAGGGTTAGTGTTTAGGACAGTCTAGGTCCTCACTCCCTCAAGTGTAATGTTAGAGAGTCGTGTATATGTCGTGAAAGGGTTAGTGTTTAGGACAGTCTAGGTCCTCACCCCCTCAAGTGTAGTGCTAGAGAGTCGTGTATATGTCGTGAAAGGGTTAGTGTTTAGGACAGTCTAGGTCCTCACCCCCTGAAGTGTAATGTTAGAGAGTAGTGTATATGTCGTGAAAGGGTTAGTGTTTAGGACAGTCTAGGTCCTCACCGCCCTCAAGTGTAATGTTAGAGAGTCGTGTATATGTCGTGAAAGGGTTAGTGTTTAGGACAGTCTAGGTCCTCACCGCCCTCAAGTGTAATGTTAGAGAGTCGTGTATATGTCGTGAAAGGGTTAGTGTTTAGGACAGTCTAGGTCCTCACCGCCCTCAAGTGTAATGTTAGAGAGTAGTGTATATGTCGTGAAAGGGTTAGTGTTTAGGACAGTCTAGGTCCTCACCGCCCTCAAGTGTAATGTTAGAGAGTCGTGTATATGTCGTGAAAGGGTTAGTGTTTAGGACAGTCTAGGTCCTCACCGCCCTCAAGTGTAATGTTAGAGAGTCGTGTATATGTCGTGAAAGGGTTAGTGTTTAGGACAGTCTAGGTCCTCACTCCCTCAAGTGTAATGTTAGAGAGTCGTGTATATGTCGTGAAAGGGTTAGTGTTTAGGACAGTCTAGGTCCTCACCCCCTCAAGTGTAGTGCTAGAGAGTCGTGTATATGTCGTGAAAGGGTTAGTGTTTAGGACAGTCTAGGTCCTCACCCCCTGAAGTGTAATGTTAGAGAGTCGTGTATATGTCGTGAAAGGGTTAGTGTTTAGGACAGTCTAGGTCCTCACCCCCTGAAGTGTAATGTTAGAGAGTCGTGTATATGTCGTGAAAGGGTTAGTGTTTAGGACAGTCTAGGTCCTCACCCCCTGAAGTGTAGTGCTAGAGAGTCGTGTATATGTCGTGAAAGGGTTAGTGTTTAGGACAGTCTAGGTCCTCACCGCCCTCAAGTGTAATGTTAGAGAGTCGTGTATATGTCGTGAAAGGGTTAGTGTTTAGGACAGTCTAGGTCCTCACCGCCCTCAAGTGTAATGTTAGAGAGTAGTGTATATGTCGTGAAAGGGTTAGTGTTTAGGACAGTCTAGGTCCTCACCGCCCTCAAGTGTAATGTTAGAGAGTCGTGTATATGTCGTGAAAGGGTTAGTGTTTAGGACAGTCTAGGTCCTCACCGCCCTCAAGTGTAATGTTAGAGAGTCGTGTATATGTCGTGAAAGGGTTAGTGTTTAGGACAGTCTAGGTCCTCACTCCCTCAAGTGTAATGTTAGAGAGTAGTGTATATGTCGTGAAAGGGTTAGTGTTTAGGACAGTCTAGGTCCTCACCCCCTCAAGTGTAATGTTAGAGAGTAGTGTATATATCGTGAAAGGGTTAGTGTTTAGGACAGTCTAGGTCCTCACTCCCTCAAGTGTAATGTTAGAGAGTAGTGTATATGTCGTGAAAGGGTTAGTGTTTAGGACAGTCTAGGTCCTCACCCCCTCAAGTGTAATGTTAGAGAGTCGTGTATATGTCGTGAAAGGGTTAGTGTTTAGGACAGTCTAGGTCCTCACCCCCTCAAGTGTAATGTTAGAGAGTCGTGTATATGTCGTGAAAGGGTTAGTGTTTAGGACAGTCTAGGTCCTCACCCCCTCAAGTGTAATGTTAGAGAGTAGTGTATATGTCGTGAAAGGGTTAGTGTTTAGGACAGTCTAGGTCCTCACCCCCTCAAGTGTAGTGCTAGAGAGTAGTGTATATGTCGTGAAAGGGTTAGTGTTTAGGACAGTCTAGGTCCTCACCCCCTCAAGTGTAGTGCTAGAGAGTAGTGTATATGTCGTGAAAGGGTTAGTGTTTAGGACAGTCTAGGTCCTCACCCCCTCAAGTGTAATGTTAGAGAGTAGTGTATATGTCGTGAAAGGGTTAGTGTTTAGGACAGTCTAGGTCCTCACCCCCTCAAGTGTAGTGCTAGAGAGTAGTGTATATGTCGTGAAAGGGTTAGTGTTTAGGACAGTCTAGGTCCTCACTCCCTCAAGTGTAATGTTAGAGAGTAGTGTATATGTCGTGAAAGGGTTAGTGTTTAGGACAGTCTAGGTCCTCACCCCCTCAAGTGTAGTGCTAGAGAGTCGTGTATATGTCGTGAAAGGGTTAGTGTTTAGGACAGTCTAGGTCCTCACTCCCTCAAGTGTAATGTTAGAGAGTCGTGTATATGTCGTGAAAGGGTTAGTGTTTAGGACAGTCTAGGTCCTCACCCCCTCAAGTGTAGTGCTAGAGAGTCGTGTATATGTCGTGAAAGGGTTAGTGTTTAGGACAGTCTAGGTCCTCACCCCCTGAAGTGTAATGTTAGAGAGTAGTGTATATGTCGTGAAAGGGTTAGTGTTTAGGACAGTCTAGGTCCTCACCGCCCTCAAGTGTAATGTTAGAGAGTCGTGTATATGTCGTGAAAGGGTTAGTGTTTAGGACAGTCTAGGTCCTCACCGCCCTCAAGTGTAATGTTAGAGAGTCGTGTATATGTCGTGAAAGGGTTAGTGTTTAGGACAGTCTAGGTCCTCACCGCCCTCAAGTGTAATGTTAGAGAGTAGTGTATATGTCGTGAAAGGGTTAGTGTTTAGGACAGTCTAGGTCCTCACCGCCCTCAAGTGTAATGTTAGAGAGTCGTGTATATGTCGTGAAAGGGTTAGTGTTTAGGACAGTCTAGGTCCTCACCGCCCTCAAGTGTAATGTTAGAGAGTCGTGTATATGTCGTGAAAGGGTTAGTGTTTAGGACAGTCTAGGTCCTCACTCCCTCAAGTGTAATGTTAGAGAGTCGTGTATATGTCGTGAAAGGGTTAGTGTTTAGGACAGTCTAGGTCCTCACCCCCTCAAGTGTAGTGCTAGAGAGTCGTGTATATGTCGTGAAAGGGTTAGTGTTTAGGACAGTCTAGGTCCTCACCCCCTGAAGTGTAATGTTAGAGAGTCGTGTATATGTCGTGAAAGGGTTAGTGTTTAGGACAGTCTAGGTCCTCACCCCCTGAAGTGTAATGTTAGAGAGTCGTGTATATGTCGTGAAAGGGTTAGTGTTTAGGACAGTCTAGGTCCTCACCCCCTGAAGTGTAGTGCTAGAGAGTCGTGTATATGTCGTGAAAGGGTTAGTGTTTAGGACAGTCTAGGTCCTCACCCCCTGAAGTGTAATGTTAGAGAGTCGTGTATATGTCGTGAAAGGGTTAGTGTTTAGGACAGTCTAGGTCCTCACCCCCTCAAGTGTAGTGCTAGAGAGTCGTGTATATGTCGTGAAAGGGTTAGTGTTTAGGACAGTCTAGGTCCTCACCCCCTGAAGTGTAATGTTAGAGAGTCGTGTATATGTCGTGAAAGGGTTAGTGTTTAGGACAGTCTAGGTCCTCACCCCCTGAAGTGTAATGTTAGAGAGTAGTGTATATGTCGTGAAAGGGTTAGTGTTTAGGTCAGTCTAGGTCCTCACCCCCTCAAGTGTAATGTTAGAGAGTCGTGTATATGTCGTGAAAGGGTTAGTGTTTAGGACAGTCTAGGTCCTCACCCCCTCAAGTGTAATGTTAGAGAGTCGTGTATATGTCGTGAAAGGGTTAGTGTTTAGGACAGTCTAGGTCCTCACCCCCTCAAGTGTAATGTTAGAGAGTCGTGTATATGTCGTGAAAGGGTTAGTGTTTAGGACAGTCTAGGTCCTCACCCCCTGAAGTGTAATGTTAGAGAGTCGTGTATATGTCGTGAAAGGGTTAGTGTTTAGGACAGTCTAGGTCCTCACCCCCTGAAGTGTAATGTTAGAGAGTAGTGTATATGTCGTGAAAGGGTTAGTGTTTAGGACTGTGCTGCGCTTACAATTCAACATTTATCACAATCAACTATTTTTTTTCTCCTACTAATGTCATTGCTTATTACTTACTAGAGCACGGAAGTTAGGCAATTATTTTTGGGTAAAATAGGCAGGCAAAAAGGCACTTGAAATACTGAAAATAGGCAGTACTGTAATTAAAATAGGCATTTATTAGAAGTGAAGGCAAAGAGGAATCTTACTCATTATTAATGAAAATATGTATTTTAAATACTCATTCATTTCTTTATTACCAATTTATCACAGAATTAGTGTACTTACTCTTACTTGCCCTCGTTACAAGCAACAACAAGATGCTTTTTCAAAGTATCAACTCTCATAGACCTTCTCAGAAAAAATGTTTTTCATCATTGAAAAACTTCCTCTGCATTATCTTATCATTTCTAAATCCGGAATACCAGGTAATTACACCATTGTCACAGCAAAAGGGGTGTGAGGAAGGAGACGTACTTCTCTCATCCTCTCTCTTTCCTCCTATGCATTATGCCTGTGTATTCCTTCTACCAAGGAAGGTCCTGTTATTTTTAACCCTTCAAATAAGCTTTCGAATAGATATTTGTGACGGCAATATGTAATTTAATTTGTGCAACTTTTTTTGTATTCGATGAGCGGTGCTTTTTTTTTTTTAAAAAAATGTTTAAATCGCAGAAAAAATTGCATAACGAGCAAAAAAGGTAACGGAAGCCAAAATAGGCAAAAAAGGCAAAATAAAAATTGTCTCTACACTTCCTAAATGCACGAAAACATATTTATTTCTATCTGATTCTTCAATATATCCATTCAGATAAAAAAGGCATTTTGCCCAACTTCCGAGCTTTACTTATTACTAACACCAATATTACTTACTACTACAACTATTTATACTAAACTAATACTAATATGCAGTACACCAGTATGAATACAAATAACAGATTACATGACAATATTAATATTTGCTTATATATATATATTTTTATTCTTGTATATATTTTTTTTCACATTTTATTTTTATTTTTTTTTTATTTCTTCTATGTATAATTTTATTTGTTATTTTTTTTAATACACACATATTTATTTTTGTTATATATATTTTTATATGCGTCATTTTTTATGTATCAATTTTTTTTTTAACTAATACACTAGCTAATACAAACTAAATAATTAATACAACTATTTATACTAAAACTCATACTAATTTAGGCAGTGCTAACACTAATACATGATACTTGGGGTTTGAGTCCAGCTCAATTGTATCGTCGATGCAAATGCAAAGTATCGAATATGAAAAACACCACTTTCAAGAGTGAAATAGAAAAGAGAAATACTTTTATTTATTACTCTGCTTTTGGGCAGTGAAATAGTCGGCAGATTCAACCTTTTGACAATGGTTACATTCCCCTTTCACTGAGTGAACTTAGATTCGAGAGTTTGCCTTCCATCAGTCCAACAGCAATCAGCAAAGATTTAAAATGAAAAATGCGTTTTTTCACATTCGATACTTTGCATTTGTATCGACGATATCACAAATTAATAAAAGCTGCGTTGGCCTCGGGATGGTCAAGGACGTCGAATCCAACCCAAGAACGAAGACACTAAAAATCTCAGAAGGATGCAAAAAAGGTCGAAATTTCCACAGGTATTTTATTTGTCAAAACGTTTTCCAGGACTAAGCACCATTTTCAATGCCCTGTGACACAATACCATAATTAGAACAAGTTCAATTTAAACTAATTAAAATAACAAAACAAATTTTAAAAAATAGTAAACATCGTAAAATCTGAGACTACATTTTAATGTAATATAAAACACACTGTTTCTTTTATTTTAATTAAAATTGAAATTATATATATATATATATATATATATTAAGATCGGAGGAGAAATGTTTTATTATTATTATTATTATCTTTAGTCTAGGTATATTATTATCTTTAGTCTAGGTATATTATTAATACCTTTAGTCAATCAACAAATTTCTGGTTGAACTCATTAATAAATGTTTTTCGAAAGATTTGTTCAAACCTCCATGGATCCTGCCGATCCCGTCCCGTTAAAATGTATATAGATATATATCAGTTAACAAGATAGCGCCAATTTTTGATTTTCGTTAACTAAATTCGTATAGATCGGTTTATAACTAACGATTGGACGAGTTTATTAACCAGCAAAATAGGTCCATCTGAAAATACCTATTACAAATTACTGATACCCAAAGGGAATTTTTTTTATACGATAATTTGAATCTCGGCATACGTCGACCGCATATTAAGATAAGTGCTGTAAAACTAAGCTATAATATATATATATATGTATATATTTAATCACGCATTTTTACAAAATAATTTTCAGCATCTTGTTGGTAGGATCAATGAAGATTTGAAGGAAATCTCTCACGAGTGGAACCTCGATGCAGCTCCCTCAATTGCTTGGATGTTTTAAACCTGAGACCTGGGCCTGAAGGTCCTGTACCGTTACAAACCTGGCGAAGGACACACGGAGTCGACGCCCGACACGATTCGTGTCCTATTACCCTAATAGTTCGGATTCGGTATAAGGAGGTTATGAAGGAACCGTGACTAGCTACCGGAGACACACTCGCGTAGCCTTGTGCAACGCTAACCCTTTAGACGCAGCCTTTACAGCTTACAAGGCCGTCATCGGATCAGGTTTATACGGCGGCTAATCGTTCGCTCAAAGCCTCGTCTTCTTTGTGCGTTTCCGTCAGCTAGTTAGAATGTGTGCATTACATGCTGTAGTGCTTCTGATGTAAACCTACACCTTACTAGTTACGCTTACATGTACGGCAGTGATACTCAAAGTGGTCTATAGCGACTCCCAAGGGTCCATGACGACCTACAAAGGATCCAGAAAAGTGAAAACATGAATTGTGGGTCCGTAATATGTAAAGAGACCACAATATTGGACCTAAGCATAGCGTGGCTAACTTACGGTACCTACCGTTTTAAAAAAAGGCTATAAGAATTGGATATTCCTGATTGACACATTCTCATCCCATGACCGACATGTACACAGTGTAACACACCGCTGACTATAAAGCATATACTCACTGAATGTTTACAGCGACAAAACTATGACTTACCTTACAATATGACTGAATTACTCGGCGATGGAAGCAAATATATCGATCACTTATTGAACTACCTCAGCAAGAGCAATCTTCCATTAACGTGTTTAAAAACATAAGTTCAAAGCAAAGAAACCTACACCTTCAAGGTTTTGAACAAGGTTTCTGCGCCTAGGTTCGTCCAATTGAAAATGCTTTTAGTATCGTTTTTTTAGAAAATTTAGTAAGATTTCCAATAGTCGTTTCCAAATATTTAAGAAAATATCCTAAGATTCAAAAACTTTTTTCATTTTTTTTTATATAAAGTATTTGCCTACTACTTTCTTAACACGCATCAAAACTTTTGATATCGTATTTTTTTAAAAAAATGCTACAAAATGAACTGAATCCATCGTTTCTAAGTACCAAAAAGTTGTGGGTATTTAGTAAGCTTTCGAATGGTCACCTTCCACTTATGACGATTTCTCTAACGTTTTCGAGATATTTTAGAAAATTTACGAAAATCTCAAACCGTTTCATGCCTGTTATTGAAATATTCTGTTTCTAGTACTTCATTAACTCCGAACGGAACCAAAATTCATGTATATTAGATTATATGAATATCGAACGTCTGGAACAAGTTTCAACTGAATTAATCGTTTCTGAATACCCAAAGTGAAAATTATATATATATATATATATATATATATATATATATATATATATATATATATATATATATAAAAAAAAAAATCAGTCCCGTAACAGGCCACGAGGGCCCTGAGGGGCAGATACTATAGAGGTATCTGATTCATGACCATACGGCACACTAGGGAGATAGTGTGGTCAGTACTATGCTCCGGCCGCCTGATTTTCCCCTTGGCTGCTTCGACTGCTAGAGTCATTAGCTCCAACCAAGGTACCCATTATTAAATTAATTAAAGGCTGGGTTGGCCTAGGGACGGTCAGGGAGGCCGAATTCAACCGGTGAACGAAGACACTAGAAGAAAAAATCTTTAGTGCTTGCTCGGGATTTGAACTCAGGCCTCCAGCTTATTAGTCCAGTGCTCTACCACTGAGCTAACCTCGCCCCTTATATATATATATATATATATATATATATATATATATATATATATATATATATATATATATATATATATATATATATATATTGACACAACTATTAAAGAAAATATTCTTGTAGGGTTGATTGTTTGTCGATTAAGGGTGACTTGATTGAAACATTGAGTAAATGGAGTAGGATTGTAAGAATATTGAATCATACCTTGTTGTGTATATAATTGTTGCTAGAGAGAATAGACCGGACAGCCTTGAAGCAAGCCTAGGGTTGGTTGGTTCCTTGCTGCTGCTTGTTATGCAGAACCTATGCGGGCAGCAAGTGCTTCGTCCGGTCATCGTAGGCAGCTTATATACACCAAATGACCCGTTTTATATGATTATTCCAATATTCGTCCTGTTAAATGTTAAATGATCCAGCATTTTATAGGTACTTAAGGTCAATAATTGGGGTCGAGGTGAGTTAAGTGGTCATTAGCTCGACTAATGAACTGGAGGACCCAGGTTCAAAACCCGAGCGCGCACTAAAGATTTTTTCTTCTAGTGTCGTTGTTCGAGGGTTGGATTTGGGATACCAGATCGTCCCTAGGCTCACCCAGCCTTTAATTAATTAATGGGTACCTGCAAAGGGAAAAAACAGGCGGACGGAGCATAGTATTGACCACACTATCTCCCTAGTGTGCCGTATGGTCAAGAATCAGATACCTCTACAGTATCTGCCCCTCAGGGGGCCGTTGTGGCCTGTCACGGGTGTGATATTTTTTTTTTATATAAGGTCAATAATTAACAACTACATAGTTATCCTCTAAATTGCTTATATCACATTAAAAAAAAAATGAGAATAAAGTTAGTTTTGTCATAGAACGTTCCAGGAGTCATAAAGCTGGGCAATCATTTCTGCCTAGTCTTAACTAAAGTTATTTAGAAGAAATAATGTCCCTTTCCTTGGATATTTCTCTGCAAACTGAATTTATATATGTTTTCTATTTGAAAGAGTATATACGTTTAGGGAATTACGATCCAGCAAAATAGATATTAAAATGAGATGAAAAAATTTTTGAAATAAAATGAAAAATTGTTATTCTCATTCCGGGACACATGTCCCTTAGGAATAGTTTTGAATGTACAGACTAGTGAAAACAAATTATTCTATAAAATTATAAATACTTTAGCTTGTATATATATTAAGGATGCAGTAAAACTTTGTAAGGATAAAAAGTGTTGGAAGAGTCGGGATTTAAAGGTTTCTAGGTTGGTAGAATGGCGGACAGACAGAGGTAAGGAATTCCATAGCGAGGTGGCACGGGTAACGAATGATTTTTTCGAATATTGCTGTTCGGTGGGAAGGAATATAAAAATCGGAAGGACGAGATCGGGTGTTACGGGAGTGAACAGAAGATTTAAATTTAAGGAGTTGAAAAATATAAGAAAGGTCTACGGGATTGAATTATTTGGTAAAGGACTAAGCCGAGGAAGTACTGTCGACGATAAAGAGGGAATAGCCAATTTAGCTCCTGGTAGAAATGTGATATGTGGGAGTCTCAGGGGATCCCGAGGATAAAACCAATGAAACAGTTCATGAGGCGTTTGAGTTTTGCCTCGAGATCGCCAGAAAGACCACCGTACATCAAACAACCATAGTCAAACTGGGGGAATAATAGGGAGGTTACGAGGAGTTGACGGGTCTTTGTTGGCGGGAGATGGCGGGAGAGGTTGAGCTGTCTCAGGATAAATATGGATCGACGGGAAATTTGGGAAATATGATTTTTCCAGGAAAGGTTCTGATCAAATATGATCCCAAGATTTTTAACTGATTTACAATATTTCATAGGGATGCTGTTAGGGTAAAGGGCTGGAAAAGGGGAAGTAGAACTTATGAGGGATTGGGAGTTTATAACAATGGCTTTGGATTTGTCTGGATTCAGGGAAAGCTTATTAGCTGCAGCCCAAGCATTGATGTTATTAAGATAGAACATAAAGTCAGGGCTCAGAGGGCCAGATATTTTAGAGGAATCTGATTTTTGACTACACGGCACGTTAGGGAGATAGTATGGTCAGTAATATGCTTTGGCCGCCGAGTTCCCCATTGCAGATACCCGTTGAAAGCTGGGTGGACTCGACAACTTTGTCCAGTACACTATTCGACTAGCTCTACCACTGAGTTGCATATTCTTGCCCCGATGACATCCACATTCGTCCTTGACTGATTTACTGCTTGTTCCTTGGACGGGTCCTGCTTCCGGAGGTGTATCTCCTAGCAGAGTGATAACATCAACATTAGGACGATAGTATGGTCAGTAATATGCTTTGGCCGCCGATTTTCCTCTTTGTAGATACCCATTCAAGGCTGGGTGGACTGGAGAACTTCGTCCAGTACACGAGTCGACTGCTCTACCACTGAACAGCATATTCACCTCTCCGATGACGTTCACATTAGTCCTTGACAGGTTTGGTGGTAGGTCCTGCTTCTGGAGGTGTATCTCCTAGCAGAGAGATAACATCAACACTGACACCCTGACACACTTCCTACACTCTGGGAGCGTGTCGTACCTTCTAGTCTCTTGTACGACACGATACCATCGCTACAACACAATTTGTGACAATGAAAATAGAAATTGTCCCTATTAATGTAGAAAGTAAAGACCAAAACCTTGTTTGGGAGGAGAAACTATGTTTAATAACTCTCACAACGGCCTTTGTCTATATTTTCCTCTGGTTTTTGTTGGGTTTGTAATTAGTTCAAGTAACGAAATGAACTTGCCAGTAAAAAGAGGTACGTGAAGACAATGCTTTCTTATTTATAGAATACTAAAGTGTACAATCTGATTTGAAGACATCTGCTGAATAGCTAGAGGGTTGAAGGCATATTACAGGCATTTCCATAGCTCTGGTTATGTCTTGGTACCTTGAAACAGTGAAATCACCGTAAGAGGAAATCACTTTTAAATATACAATGATAATACTCAACTATATCTTTGTCAAATACCACTCACTGACTCACTGACTCACTCACTGACCTATCATCGCCCAGCCCAAACCACTTGACAGAAAAATTTGAAATTTCACATGGACACTCCCTATAAAACGTGGACTCTCGCTAAGAAAGGTTTATCTGATATTCAAATTATAAATTACTTTTCGGGGGGGGGGGGGTTTAAAGTTTTAGTAGGTTAGAGCAGGCATGCTTTTGCACCATGCGTTGCTAGGTCCATAACATGTCAGCTGTTACCGTACTGTATCCATTTGATAGTATTATTTTTATTTGCGGTGAATTTCAACTATGATGGCAGGCCTTGAATTACTAGAAATAAACTGTGATTTTGTCCCTCATAGAGTTTTCGCTATACCTGGTGATGGTCCATCCGAGGTAATAATATCCCGAACCCTTGCACAGCATCCCCACCCATCAGTCAGAGCTCTTGGTAGTGCTCGCAAATATAATGGGTGTTTACATATGACCTCTTGGAAATATAAATTTTTAAATTTTAAAGTCCATTTATTATTGACAACGAATATTTACCTGTACTGTTTAAACTCCTGTTACTGCTAATCGATTGATAACAGGTTATCTCTATGTTATCTGTTTGTTGGCACTGGTCCGGAGCGCCCCAATGTCCAAAGACATTATACTTTGATCACTTATCAATTGATGAATAACATTTAGTTTGACGGGAACCGTGCTATAATAAACTGCAAAAAAATATGTAGTACGTATATACTTCTAGGAATTAGTGTCGGGTTATCTAAAGGCAATGCTATCGGTTATAAAAAGTCAACCTGGCATAAACAGGTATCGAACCCTCATCTCCCCCGCAGCCCACGACCCACATAGTAAGTTATTATCGAAAGATTCATATAGCAATTGCTTCTAATGGCTTCTTCAAAGAGTGACCTCACTCCCTAACTATTGCTTCTGACAACTCCTGTAGGAGTACAGCTAGCATGGGCGTATACAAGGGGGGGGCTGCAGCATGTGTCATAAACCCTTAAAGATAAATTGAATAAGATCACTTAGTTCATAAAAAATATTTTATTTAGGATTTAATAGCGTTTTAGTTGCCTAAAACTATTCCAAGTTCTAAATTGTTAGTATTCCATACCCCTGAAATGGTCTCAGCTCCCCCCCTCTCGAAATTTTCCCAGCATCCCCCGAAATTATTTTCTATATACGCCCATGACAGCTAGACATCAGGATCCTGGTTATTCTTTTACTGGAAGAGGTGTTATCAAACGGAGGATCGAATGAGACAATTTCTGTCGAATCAGCTAAGGAAATGTTAACCCCCCCCCCCTTATTACAGTAACCCTGAAATGTGATGCATTGTTTTCTACATCCAACATTTAGCACTTTCCTCCGAAGGAATGGGTTGGTAGTTTAAGGATAGAAAGCTGATTGGTCATCTCCGCCCTATGAGTATAATTAGATTGTGTATAGTTTAATGTTAGGATAACAGTGGTTCCAGTATTGTCTGTTTGATGCAGAGTTGTGTTTGTAAAATTGAATTTGTTAGAATCTAGCTTTGGAAACAATTTTTATTGCATAGATATAAGAAACAGATTCAGATGCCCGTAAAAAAGAAAGAAAACCACAGTTAGAAATGTATATATTCATTTTATGTTATAAGCGGCTTGCGTCCATATGTAGGAAGGGAGGATACGTGGTAATATGTTTGTCACTATTTACAGGGGGGGGGGGTATCTTTATAAACACCCATGGGTGTTGAAGAGAATATCTTCACCGTGCGGGACTCGAACCCACATCCACATGCGTCTCACTAGACCAAAGGGGAGATCCTAGCTGTCAGTATTGTCCCTAAAAAACAGCAAAATGGATACGATTTCTCCTGGAAGATTACATTACTTAATATTCCGATGGTCCTTTTTGGGCGGGATTTAATAAAACTGTGGGCTGTTGCTGTTGTATTGGAGGATATTAAATATACAATGGAGATGTACCAAGGCCCCCAGGCCCACACATCTATACAACCCACATACAACACAATTTCATACAACATACAAAACGAATCAGCTACCGAAATGAGCGTGGGCAGCTTCACCAAGTCCTTCAAATCAAGTGCCCTGTGCTTTAGTCTCTATTTGGAATATAACAACGCCCACAAATAGACGAATAGAAAGCTGAAAATTGATGATATCATCATGTGTAGATAACATTTTACGGAAATTGTACTTCCATTTGTTGTTGGAATATAACACCCTCCCCCTTACCGTGTGTCTTGAAATAATCAAAAAACATTCCGGGGCCACTAACATGTTAGCTGAGTCAAAAATACACGCAAGGATCTTAATAATAAATAACTATCTTAAGACTTAAAACAACTTTATTGTCCAAAAATATGAATTTTTTTTACAAAAACGGTACTACAAGTATCCAAGCTATGGCATTCATACCTACATCTATTTAATTTTTATAACTAAAATATTATAAGGGGGAAAAATCCCTATACACAGAAATTTAAGAGGTAATATTACATTGTAACTTTGTTTTTTTACAATTCCTTTTTTCTATGTCCTGAAATTCTTCCTTAATTAATCAAAAATGATATCCAAGTGTGTTTATGTGACATTTTTTTTTTTTTTTTTTAAATGGGCAACAATTACGATTTTGGGGTCTTCCGTGGTATAGTGGCTAGCGCGCTAGATTCATAAGCGGGAGATAGAAAAAAAAAAAAAAAAAAAAAAAAAAAAAAAAAAAAAAAAAAAAAAAAAAAAAAAAAAAAAAAAAAACGATTTTCCGAGTGAAGTCCCGATGTCGAGTGTACGCGGTGCTGAGTTAAACATAATTTTTTTAAGGAGCTTCGATTCGTCCCTTTTTAATTGTTAAATTTTTTTTTGGTCCTCCATCAATAAATTTCAAAATTAAAATCTATTTTTTTATCTATATTACAACAAATACATTTTAGAACATTAAACTTCGTTTTCTCAAAATTATGGTTTCCTAATTTGCAATTGGCGATTCTATGGCGTCTTCAATTTTTGCCCGATTAACTTCAAATTTTAACTGCAGCATTCTAATGATATGTGCTATTAAAATACGCTGTTTCGGTTCATTGAATTATAACAATTTTATGAACGATTTTTGCCCGATTAACTTCAAATTTTAACTGCAGCATTCTAATGATATGTGCTATTAAAATACGCTGTTTCGGTTCATTGAATTATAACAATTTTATGAACGATTTTTGCCCGATTAACTTCAAATTTTAACTGCAGCATTCTAATGATATGTGCTATTAAAATACGCTGTTTCGGTTCATTGAATTATAACAATTTTATGAACGATTTTTGCCCGATTAACTTCAAATTTTAACTGCAGCATTCTAATGATATGTGCTATTAAAATACGCTGTTTCGGTCCATTGAATTATAACAATTTTATGAACGATTTTTGCCCGATTAACTTCAAATTTTAACTGCAGCATTCTAATGATATGTGCTATTAAAATACGCTGTTTCGGTTCATTGAATTATAACAATTTTATGAACGATTTTTGCCCGATTAACTTCAAATTTTAACTGCAGCATTCTAATGATATGTGCTATTAAAATACGCTGTTTCGGTCCATTGAAATATAACAATTTTATGAACGATTTTTTTTAATATAAAATGAGTAATTGTTCAGAATTTTAGAAAAAATTATTATCTCTTAAAAATCCTACGTACTTTACTAGATTCTAGATACTGGCTTTCTTCTTTCGACATTAATTTAGTTCTTCGTTCAAGATTAAAAATTCATGGGCGTATATAGAAAATAATTTCAGGAGGGACTGGGAAAATTTCGGGTGGAGGCTGAGACCATTTCCGGGGTATGGAATACTAAAAATTTAGGCAACTAAAACGCTATTACACGTAAAATAAAATACTTTTTATGAACTAAGTGATCGTATTTAATTTATTTTTAAGGGTTTTACGACAATTTTTTACCATCAAGTCAAAATTTCGGGAGGGGCTGGAGCCCCCTTAGGCCCCCCCTTATATACGCCCATGCACAAATTGCCGCCTGCAGACTATCGCCCGGGAAAAAAGAGGGTTTCCGTTCGTCAGACACAGTGCCGCCATTTTTCCGAAGAATTGAAACTTGATTTTTTTTTTTTTTTTTTTTTTTGATACTTTAACATCCCACATAAAACGTTTGATACAAAGAATTGGAAAATAATGATTTATTTACGGAGCTTCACAACAGCAAGGCGATTTGCTCACATAAATTGTTAATAAAACAAAATGAATAAAAAAGAATTATTTGTTATTCATAATTTGAAGAAAATGCCTTTGATTTTGGTCTTTCAAGGAACTATTACCTAAAAAAGTAATACAGTAGAACTTGGCTAATTCGAACCCCGAGGGACCGATAAAAAAGTAATACAGTAGAACTTGGCTAATTCGAACCCCGAGGGACCGATAAAAAAGTAATACAGTAGAACTTGGCTAATTCGAACCCCGAGGGACCGATAAAAAAAGTAATACAGTAGAACTTGGCTAATTCGAACCCCGAGGGACCGATAAAAAAGTAATACAGTAGAACTTGGCTAATTCGAACCCCGAGGGACCGATAAAAAAGTAATACAGTAGAACTTGGCTAATTCGAACCCCGAGGGACCGATAAAAAAAGTAATACAGTAGAACTTGGCTAATTCGAACCCCGAGGGACCGATAAAAAAGTAATACAGTAGAACGTGGCTAATTCGAACCCCGAGGGACCGATAAAAAAGTAATACAGTAGAACTTGGCTAATTCGAACCCCGAGGGACCGATAAAAAAGTAATACAGTAGAACTTGGCTAATTCGAACCCCGAGGGACCGATAAAAAAGTAATACAGTAGAACTTGGCTAATTCGAACCCCGAGGGACCGATAAAAAAGTAATACAGTAGAACTTGGCTAATTCGAACCCCGAGGGACCGATAAAAAAGTAATACAGTAGAACTTGGCTAATTCGAACCCCGAGGGACCGATAAAAAAGTAATACAGTAGAACTTGGCTAATTCGAACCCCGAGGGACCGATAAAAAAGTAATACAGTAGAACTTGGCTAATTCGAACCCCGAGGGACCGATAAAAAAGTAATACAGTAGAACTTGGCTAATTCGAACCCCGAGGTACCGATAAAAAAGTAATACACTAGAACTTGGCTAATTCGAACCCCGAGGGACCGATAAAAAAGTAATACAGTAGAACTTGGCTAATTCGAACCCCGAGGGACCGATAAAAAAGTAATACAGTAGAACTTGGCTAATTCGAACCCCGAGGGACCGATAAAAAAGTAATACAGTAGAACTTGGCTAATTCGAACCCCGAGGGACCGATAAAAAAGTAATACAGTAGAACTTGGCTAATTCGAACCCCGAGGGACCGATAAAAAAAGTAATACAGTAGAACTTGGCTAATTCGAACCCCGAGGGACCGATAAAAAAGTAATACAGTAGAACTTGGCTAATTCGAACCCCGAGGGACCGATAAAAAAGTAATACAGTAGAACTTGGCTAATTCGAACCCCGAGGGACCGATAAAAAAGTAATACAGTAGAACTTGGCTAATTCGAACCCCGAGGGACCGATAAAAAAGTAATACAGTAGAACTTGGCTAATTCGAACCCCGAGGGACCGATAAAAAAGTAATACAGTAGAACTTGGCTAATTCGAACCCCGAGGGACCGATAAAAAAGTAATACAGTAGAACTTGGCTAATTCGAACCCCGAGGGACCGATAAAAAAGTAATACAGTAGAACTTGGCTAATTCGAACCCCGAGGGACCGATAAAAAAGTTCGAAATATGCAAAATTCGAATTACAAAAGTTTTTGAAAAGAAATGGCTAATAAATCGAACATCATATTTTCACATTTTTTTATCAGGTAAATGAAAAAAACGTCTAGTTCCTTCACAACAGTTAACTGTTAAAGGGTGCTTCGACTACCTAGGCCATTAGCACCACAATAAAATGTATTTTTTTAAAATAAAAAAATGTTTCAAAAACTTTGAGGTTGCTGGCAGAGAAGGAAGATCTTCAGGTAAATGAAAAAAACGTCTAGTTCCTTCACAACAGTTAACAGTTAACTGTTGTGAAGGAACTAGACGTTTTTTTCATTTACCTGAAGATCTTCCTTCTCTGCCAGCAACCTCAAAGTTTTTGAAACATTTTTTTATTTTAAAAAAATACATTTTATTGTGGTGCTAATGGCCTAGGTAGTCGAAGCACCCTAAAAGAAAAGAAAAAAAAAAGAAAAAATACATTTTATTTAAAGAATAACAAAAATTTCATGAATTGATGATTACGTACATAAGTAATAAATGATTTATCTACAAAAAATTAAAAAAAGTCTATTGTTTTGAAAAAAAGTAATTTTCATGGAGAAGAATATCTTTATTTTTCAGGTAAGTTGGTAGAGTGTTAGGTGGAATTCCAAAGTCCTCGGCAATTTCAGATTTTCCCTTTATTCCTTCTTCAACTTCTTTAATCGCAGCTATTTTCTAGATAAAACGATCGCAGGAATTCTAGGATAAAACGATAGGATGTAACTACAACGTAGAAGGGAGGAAGCGCGACCCACCACTTTCCAGAACTCCTAGAGTCCAAGAACTAGACTATGAGACCGCCGCGCTTCTTGTCCCGGAACCCCTACATCCATATCTTACTATCCTTCTTACCCGAGGGGAGAATATTTCCACAAGATTTAAGATCGACCGCCTCTCTGTACAATTCCCATTGGAGGCACAGACTCGTAAAAAATTCGAATTATCCAAAATTATTTTGGTGAATTAACCAAGATTTTTTTTACATTGTTTACGCCCTAAATTCCAGGGACCGAGAGAAATATTCGAAATTAAAGACGATTTCGAATTATCGAAGTTCGAATTATCCATGTTCCACTGTATTCTTAAGCCTCTTATTTGTATTGCTTATAATTTAGGCTGTTATAATTATAATTAACTATATCAGCAATATGCTTATACTTGTTGTATAGTTGTATCCCTTGATAACTGTCTTATTATAATCTCTTGTTTGTTTTATTTTAGTTTTTAATGGAACAATATTCTTTTTAAATTATTATTATTTGTATTCATATTTCGGTTAACCTATACAGCCTATGTCCATATCTCACTAGCCAATCGGATAACTTTACCGGGAATCCTAGAAGAGATAGTGAGGTCAGAGCTGCCTTCAGAACGACAGTATCCTTAACTAGTGAAGTGATTAATCACTCTAGTGACAGAAATAGAGCAGTCACTAGAGTGAAGGCTAACAGCCTAGTGATTGTCTGAGTGAAAGGAGCTGATCCTTTGAAGAGAACTGTGTACTTTGAATTGCTTTAAGGAAAGGAGGTTCTATAAATATCCAGCTATTTATGCTCCTTTATCGCCTTCCTTCAGAGAAAGCAAATCCATATTGGTAACATTCGAAGCAAACCTTAATGTTTTATTAACATAATACAGCAAAGCCCCGATTCTCAAGTGTATTCTTGAATAATTAGGTTTGGTGTGCCAGACCAAGTTCCGGCCTACGCACACTGTGCTGTGTGTATATTACACGAGGTCTTTTCTCATTCTCATAACTTTGAACCGTTTCAAGATGAACTTATAAAGTATTACACTGGTATTATACTAAGAGATGTGAGGTTTGGTGTGTCAGACCAAGTTCCGGCCTACGCACACTGTGCTGTGTGTATATTACACGAGGTCTTTTCTCATTCTCATAACTTTGAACCGTTTCAAGATGAACTTATAAAGTATTACACTGGTATTATACTAAAAGATGTGAGGTTTGGTGTGCCAGACCAAGTTCCGGCCTACGCACACTGTGCTGTGTGTATATTACACGAGGTCTTTTCTCATTCTCATAACTTTGAACCGTTTCAAGATGAACTTATAAAGTATTACACTTGTATTATACTAAGAGATGTGAGGTTTGGTGCGCCAGACCAAGTTCCGGCCTACGGACTCTGTGCTGTGTTTACATTACACGAGGTCTTTTCTCATTCTCATAACTTTGAACCGTTTCAAGATGAACTTATAAAGTATTACACTGGTATTATACTAAAAGATGTGAGGTTTGGTGTGCCAGACCAAGTTCCGGCCTACGCACACTGTGCTGTGTGTATATTACACGAGGTCTTTTCTCATTCTCATAACTTTGAACCGTTTCAAGATGAACTTATAAAGTATTACACTTGTATTATACTAAGAGATGTGGGGTTTGGTGCGCCAGACCAAGTTCCGGCCTACGGACTCTGTGCTGTGTTTACATTACACGAGGTCTTTTCTCATTCTCATAACTTTGAACCGTTTCAAGATGAACTTATAAAGTATTACACTTGTATTATACTAAGAGATGTGAGGTTTGGTGCGTCAGACCAAGTTCCGGCCTACGCACACTGTGCTGTGTTTACATTACACGAGGTCTTTTCTCATTCTCATAACTTTGAACCGTTTCAAGATGAACTTATAAAGTATTACACTTGTATTATACTAAGAGATGTGAGGTTTGGTGCGCCAGACCAAGTTCCGGCCTACGGACTCTGTGCTGTGTTTACATTACACGAGGTCTTTTCTCATTCTCATAACTTTGAACCGTTTCAAGATGAACTTATAAAGTATTACACTTGTATTATACTAAGAGATGTGAGGTTTGGTGCGCCAGACCAAGTTCCGGCCTACGGACTCTGTGCTGTGTTTACATTACACGAGGTCTTTTCTCATTCTCATAACTTTGAACCGTTTCAAGATGAACTTATAAAGTATTACACTTGTATTATACTAAGAGATGTGAGGTTTGGTGCGTCAGACCAAGTTCCGGCCTACGCACACTGTGCTGTGTGTACATTACACGAGGTCTTTTCTCATTCTCATAACTTTGAACCGTTTCAAGATGAACTTATAAAGTATTACACTTGTATTATACTAAGAGATGTGAGTAAAATTTTGAAGTTTCATAATTCTACGTCGAATAGAGCCCTATTACGCTGGAACAGCAACATTGCAACCCCAACTTCTAACATACTCAGTAATTTGTTGCTAATTTGTTGCTAATTTGTTACACTATTTTCAAATTTGTTGCTCCGGCCGTTTCTGAGAAAACGTGGCTGTGCTAGCGTAATATTACGCCAGCACAGCCACCCCCGTAACTTTTGATCTAATTGTCTGACGAAATTTAGATTGGTACCAGAATTTGTTGCTAATTTGTTGCTCTAGAATGACACCAACCACGAATTTGTCGCTCCAGCCGTTTCCGAGAAAACGTGGCTGTGCTAGCGTAATATTACGCCAGCACAGCCACCCTTGTAACTTTTGATCTAATTGTCTGACGAAATTCAGATTGGTACGAGAATTTGTTGCTAATTTGTTGCTCTAGAATGACACCAACCACGAATTTGTCGCTCCAGCCGTTTCCGAGAAAACGTGGCTGTGCTAGCGTAATATTACGCCAGCACAGCCACCCTTGTAACTTTTGATCTAATTGTCTGACGAAATTCAGATTGGTACGAGAATTTGTTGCTAATTTGTTGCTCTAGAATGACACCAATCACGAATTTGTCGCTCCAGCCGTTTCTGAGAAAACGTGGCTGTGCTAGCGTAATATTACGCCAGCACAGCCACCCCCGTAACTTTTGATCTAATTGTCTGACGAAATTCAGATTGGTACGAGAATTTGTTGCTAATTTGTTGCTCTAGAATGACACCAATCACGAATTTGTCGCTCCAGCCGTTTCTGAGAAAACGTGGCTGTGCTAGCGTAATATTACGCCAGCACAGCCACCCCCGTAACTTTTGATCTAATTGTCTGACGAAATTCAGATTGGTACGAGAATTTGTTGCTAATTTGTTGCTCTAGAATGACACCAATCACGAATTTGTCGCTCCAGCCGTTTCTGAGAAAACGTGGCTGTGCTACCGTAATATTACGCCAGCACAGCCACCCTTGTAACTATTGATCTAATTGTCTGACGAAATTCAGATTGGTACGAGAATTTGTTGCTAATTTGTTGCTCTAGAATGACACCAATCACGAATTTGTCGCTCCAGCCGTTTCCGAGAAAACGTGGCTGTG
This sequence comes from Gonocerus acuteangulatus, assembly GCA_946811695.1. Lineage (NCBI taxonomy): Eukaryota > Metazoa > Arthropoda > Insecta > Hemiptera > Coreidae > Gonocerus > Gonocerus acuteangulatus. The sequence continues at coordinate 4,589,341 of OX328125.1, read as the reverse complement.
CTACCGTAATATTACGCCAGCACAGCCACCCCCGTAACTTTTGATCTAATTGTCTGACGAAATTCAGATTGGTACGAGAATTTGTTGCTAATTTGTTGCTCTAGAATGACACCAATCACGAATTTGTCGCTCCAGCCGTTTCCGAGAAAACGTGGCTGTGCTACCGTAATATTACGCCAGCACAGCCACCCTTGTAACTTTTGATCTAATTGTCTGACGAAATTCAGATTGGTACGAGAATTTGTTGCTAATTTGTTGCTCTAGAATGACACCAACCACGAATTTGTCGCTCCAGCCGTTTCCGAGAAAACGTGGCTGTGCTAGCGTAATATTACGCCAGCACAAATTGGTGGTTAATGAACATAAACTTTTAAATAAGAAGATAGATTTTTGTACCAAATTTTTTTTTTTTTTTTTTTTTTTTTTTTTTTTTTTTTTTTTTTTTTTTTTTTTTTTACGGCGCATCGACAAATCTTGGCCATTAGCGCCGGGCCTCCAGGGTGTAACCAGGAATTTTCTCAGCGAGCCCTGAGATGAGACTTTGTACCAAATGTTATCAAAATCGAACCATTTTCTTCTTAATAATTCAAACCCCCCTAATAGTACTTAAACGTTTGAATATAAAAATAAAAAACCTTTCTTAGCGAGTGTTTACACTCTAAACGGATGGCCCGTGCAAAATTTCAAATTTTTGTGTCAAGGGCGGAAACTCTTTGAGGGAAAAATTCACATTTTATTTCTCAGTTTTAGTAATTCAAGGTCTGCCATGATAGTTGAAATTAACCTCAATTAAAAATAATACTATGAAATAGATACAGTATAGTAACAGCTGTTCTGTTATCGTCCTAGCAACGCTTGCTGCCTAGGCTTGCATGTTCTAAACATCTAAGACTTTAAACCCCTCTAAAAATACATAAAAATTCAAATATCAAAAAATCCTTTCTTAGCGAGCGCCTACGTTCTATAGGGAGTGTCCATGCAAAATTTCAAAATTTTCTGTCGTGTGGTTTGGGCTAGGGGATGATAGGTCAGTAAGTGAGTGAGTGAGTGAGTGGTATTTGACAAATATATAGTAGATTTTTCAAAAATACCTATCTCTTTCCTCATCGTCCGAATCAATAGACTCATATTCTCCATCATTTTCACACATTTACTTAAAACGCCTCTTCATTATTTCTTGATTCTCTTCATATAAAATGTCAAACGGCGGTCGAAAGAAGACATTATATTTTAAATTTTTGTTACGTAAGTAGGGTGTTGTGAACACCCTAAGCCAGTAAAAGGCCCAGAAAATAAACAAATAATGTTTTTTTTTATGCGAATGCAACCTCAATGTGAACAGAACTACTATTTATGAAGGTACCAAAGCGATGAAATGGATTGTAAATTTTTAAATTCAAAATATATTGCTAATTGTCATGGGGTGCTGAAAACTCCCCACATCTCTACTTAAAGGTTAATATTATGTTTTGGTATTTTGAGAAAAATTAAAACACCGACGCAATGGCATACCGGAGAACGGGAGATTATAAGAATCAGCCTTCACAGGAATCTGACAGTACCTAGTAGCTACAGGAAATTCACCGCTTCCTCCCTCATTCTTAACTTGTCCACGTGATGTTATGTTTACATACCTGGTAACAACAACTCTAGCAGGCTTCCTTTATAAAATACTCTTTTAAGCGCGGTTACTCCCTATCTCCATAGGGAGAACCCGCTTATGAGGTTGACCTCATGACGCAATCCGGAAGTGCCGACTAGAAACTTTCACGTTTCAGACCCTATAGATCACGAAAATATAGGTGGCTAAAATTTGTATATATATATATATATATATATATATATATATATATATATATATATATATATATTTATATATATGCTTGTCTGTTCGCGCTCCTGACGGCTCAAAAATGGTCCGATTTTGATGAAATTTGGCACAAAAATCTGTCTTCTAATTTGAAAGGTCAAGTTCGTTAACCAGCAGAATCCGCCCACTTGAAGATAGTGTTTGGGGCGAAATTCGCGCAAAAAAAATCGTAACGCTTACGTTTTTGAGTTTATATGCTTGCAGGTACTTGTTTTATAGGTTTGTTAACATAAGAGAACGAATGAACCCATTTTTAAGGCGATATCTGTAACCGTTTCTGAGAAAAGTGGAATCAATGTTTTTGTAGGTCATTATTTTTTTGTGAGTACTTAGAATCGCGGGATTCAATTGAAATATTTTCTACATCTTGGAAATTAATCCCAACTAAGATGATTAAATTTTGGTTATATTTGAAGTTAAGGAAGTATGCGAAAAAAAATATTTTATTAATAGACGTGAAAAATTTTCGGATCTCCATACATTTTTCGTAAATATCTCGATACCGGTTGGGAAATCGTGGTAAGTGGAACGTGACCATTCGAATGCTTACTAAATTCTCTACAAAAAATGTTCTGAAGCAATATTCGATGGGACAACGTCAATGAGAGATATAAGCGCTTAAAACTTAAAAAGTGTTAGTTTTGTTGTTTTGAAATGGTTTTTCTCTTTCTTTATCTCACTTTTTAATTGGTTGTTTCTAGTTTTAAATTGCATTTATCAGTGAAATTAGTATTGTAGTAAAATAAGCTAACAAACGGTGAAAGGTATTGGTAATAAGTTTGGAGTGGCTGTGGTAATCATGATGGCAGTGGCTGTCAGTTTCCTGTGATTTGTGATGCTAATCTATTCCATTTCTTCAAGATGTACGTAACCGCGCTAAGATGACGCAGTTCCTGCGAGTCGGACTGGGAGTTGTCCCGCCGGGACGAAGTCATCCTATCCAGGCTTCGTATTGGACACACCTTACTTACCCATTCCTACCTACTAGACAGAAAGGACAGACCAACTTGTAGATATTGTAACGAGACTCTGACCGTTAAACATATACTTACCAACTGCAGACAACGCAATAATCTGACCATACCTTACCACTTACACGACATACTGACAGAAGGTAGCCCACACATCAATGCATTACTCAAACATTTAAAAAACTCTTTATTATACACAAAAATTTAATTTACTAAATTTTGTCTGTTTTGATTATTTTTTTTTTTTGTTTGTTTGTTTTTTTCTTCTTTCTTTTTCAAGTTTATTTCTTCATATGTTCTTATATATATATATATATATATATATATATATATATATATATATATATATATATCACATTTGAAGTTGACGACTGACATTTAAAGAGTTTTTCGCCTCTGTTGCAGAACTCTATAAATTAAACAAATAAAAAAAAGAAATAAAGGCCCATAAATGTTCTTACAGGCTAATGTACATTAAATGCCCACAATTATCTCATTCAAACCGTAGTATCAATTCAAACAATAATAATATAAACTTCTGGTTAGAGACAACTTTTCGAAAATCACTACTCTTCGAAAATAAATCCTCCAGACTGCCGAATCACACAAATTTCCAAAGGAATACTCAAAACGGAGATTATCTCTCAATTTCATAATGTAATTGAAATTCTAGAATAAAAAAAACAGCAAATAAATAAGAGTAATTTGTGTTTTTTTTGTGATATCATCAAAATTAAATGAAAATTATTCTTGATATTAATTCTTGCATAAAAGTTAATTACAGAACAAATAGATCGAAAATTATGAACGTTTTTACAAAAGGCTTCCTTGCAGAACACACTGACGACACCTAGTCACACAGGTGATGTGATGATGTGCCGACTAGAAAATTTTGCGTTTCAGATCCCCTAGAGATCGAAAATAATGGTGGTTCAAATTTATATATATATATATATATATATATATATATATATATATATACAGGGTGTTCAAAACTCGATTGACACCCACCTTTTTTCCACAATTTTTGATATTTAAAAGTGAAACTTGGTGGGTATTAACGTGGTCGAATGTACATTCATTGGACCCAATGCACGACCCCTCAACTTTTATTATTTAGGAAATTCCTCGTTGCACCCTGGATGTCGGCACTAATGGCCTAGATGTCAAGACGCCGTAAAAAATAAATAAATCCTCCAACACAAAAATAATTGCTACGAAATTCTAATCATTAGGTGAGTTCTATTGCTTTAAATTTATTATTTTAATGCCTTTATAAATTAATTGAATTTTATTTTTAGGTGGAGCAAAAAGTTTAGAAAACGTTTATTAAGTTTTACGGAAGCGTAGACCACGTTGATCATAAACTTTTCTGAAAACTTCAAAAACAAAAGTGTGTTTTGCCCCATTCCTATTTACGTTTTAGGCATTTAAAGGTACTTTTTGGAAAGAAAATTTAATCCTCTGCAACGTTTATAACAATTACTTTTTCCATTACGGACATACTTTCTGCGTTATTGGCGGAAAAGTGACAAAAAACAAGGGTTTTAACGGTTTTTGGCAATTTGTTACTCATTGGTGCGCTTTAGCGAAAAAATGACCGATATAAAATCGACCTAAAATTCAATTCTCTACAATAATCCGTCATAAAAATAACCCCCTTCCATTGAAGATTCCAGAGTTAGGGTTGCTGGAGAAAGTTGAGGGGTCGTGCATTGGGTCCAATGAATGTACATTCGACCACGTTAATACCCACCAAGTTTTGCTTTTAAATATCAAAAATTGTGGAAAAAAGGGGGGTGTCAATCGAGTTTTGAACACCCTGTATATATATATATATACACAGGGTGTCCCGTAAATGTCTAGTCATATTGTGAGGGGTGATAGAGGACCCTTGGGGGAACAAAAAATGTTCTATAACGATTTCCCGAATTCTCACCTATATGGGAGAAATCGTCCTTTTATTGTTTTTTCGAGACAAACGTGGTTTTTGGAAAAATAATCCTTGTAGCTCCGTCCCAGGTGATTCTACTAGAGAGGGAGTGAAACCAATCGAAAGCTGAGTAAATTTACTATATGACTAGTTGGGAGTAAACGTAAAAATGATTGAATGTAAGTATGTATATCTTACCAAAAGAAAGATATTGTAAATTCTAAAACAGTAAATAAATAAAATACACATTTATTTTGAATTTATTAATCTAGGTATCTAATACTGGGTCATTCTAGAGCAACAAATTAGCAACAAATTCTCGTACCAATCTGAATTTCGTCAGACAATTAGATCAAAAGTTACGGGGGTGGCTGTGCTGGCGTAATATTACGGTAGCACAGCCACGTTTTCTCGGAAACGGCTGGAGCGACAAATTCGTGATTGGTGTCATTCTAGAGCAACAAATTAGCAACAAATTCTCGTACCAATCTGAATTTCGTGAGACAATTAGATCAAAAGTTACGGGGGTGGCTGTGCTGGCGTAATATTACGCTAGCACAGCCACGTTTTCTCGGAAACGGCTGGAGCGACAAATTCGTGATTGGTGTCATTCTAGAGCAACAAATTAGCAATAAATTCTCGTACCAATCTGAATTTCGTGAGACAATTAGATCAAAAGTTACGGGGGTGGCTGTGCTGGCGTAATATTACGCTAGCACAGCCACGTTTTCTCGGAAACGGCTGGAGCGACTAATTCGTGATTGGTGTCATTCTAGAGCAACAAATTAGCAACAAATTCTCGTACCAATCTGAATTTCGTGAGACAATTAGATCAAAAGTTACGGGGGTGGCTGTGCTGGCGTAATATTACGCTAGCACAGCCACGTTTTCTCGGAAACGGCTGGAGCGACAAATTCGTGATTGGTGTCATTCTAGAGCAACAAATTAGCAACAAATTCTCGTACCAATCTGAATTTCGTGAGACAATTAGATCAAAAGTTACGGGAGTGGCTGTGCTGGCGTAATATTACGCTAGCACAGCCACGTTTTCTCGGAAACGGCTGGAGCGACAAATGCGTGATTGGTGTCATTCTAGAGCAACAAATTAGCAACAAATTCTCGTACCAATCTGAATTTCGTGAGACAATTAGATCAAAAGTTACGGGGGTGGCTGTGCTGGCGTAATATTACGCTAGCACAGCCACGTTTTCTCGGAAACGGCTGGAGCGACAAATTCGTGATTGGTGTCATTCTAGAGCAACAAATTAGCAACAAATTCTCGTACCAATCTGAATTTCGTGAGACAATTAGATCAAAAGTTACGGGGGTGGCTGTGCTGGCGTAATATTACGCTAGCACAGCCACGTTTTCTCGGAAACGGCTGGAGCGACAAATTCGTGATTGGTGTCATTCTAGAGCAACAAATTAGCAACAAATTCTCGTACCAATCTGAATTTCGTGAGACAATTAGATCAAAAGTTACGGGGGTGGCTGTGCTGGCATAATATTACGCTAGCACAGCCACGTTTTCTCGGAAACGGCTGGAGCGACAAATTCGTGATTGGTGTCATTCTAGAGCAACAAATTAGCAACAAATTCTCGTACCAATCTGAATTTCGTGAGACAATTAGATCAAAAGTTACGGGGGTGGCTGTGCTGGCGTAATATTACGCTAGCACAGCCACGTTTTCTCGGAAACGGCTGGAGCGACAAATTTGAAAATAGTGTAACAAATTAGCAACAAATTAGCAACAAATTACTGAGTATGTTAGAAGTTGGGGTTGCAATGTTGCTGTTCCAGCGTAATAGAGCTGTCGAATAGTTTCTGAGATATAGGCGATGGAAATTCGGAATTCATAGGACTCACTGACTCTCTCATCAAACTTATTAGGGACTTCCCGAGAAGCTAGAGACTTGAAATTTTCAAGGATGATAGACATTAGGCTGTTATTAAAGGGAAAAATAGATAAGTCCTGAAAACTGGTATTTGACTCCGCTTCCAGGGGGGGGGGGGGTTAAGTACTTGTTGTTCCTTCGGAAACCGAATTGAATGGTAATCATATGAATAGTCTCGGCATGAAAAATCTAAAACTAAAGGGAAAAATACAGAAAATTTGAGTTAGGGCCGTTTCCCAGAACATTTCGTATACACGCAAAAATACCCGACAAACAGCTTGGCGCACTAGCAAGCCTCATGTCCCCGCATCATCGTCCTTAAGCCAATCGTGAACGGCGCCAACTCAAAATTCACTTACAAAAAGTATTAAGTATGGGGAGATACCCCCCCAAACAAAAAAAAAATACTTATTCCATTATTGGGCCAAGTTCCAGGCCAAATAATAGTTTCCCCATGAAACATATAATATCGTAGTATTTGACCAAGTTTTATGCCATGTGAATTTTCTGTTTCGCCAGTTTTCGTTAAATGGTGGCCGTTTTAAGTTATTTTAATACATTTTTTGGCCTGGAACTTTGCCTATTATTTTCACCGTTAGGTTTTTGGGGTTACCGATTTTCCATCGCCTAAACTATTCCTGTTTTTTTTAAAGACTAAATCTGTGATCCCCCCCCCCCTGTATAATCCCCTTGTTAAACAGTGGGCTTTTAAGAAATGAAAAAAGTTGTTTTCAATGGTAGTTTTCAAGTATTGGACTTCAAGATATTTAAATAGTGAAGGAGACATAAAACATAGAGTAGAATGTTAGGAAAACAATGGTGTCTGAATTATCATTTACCAGTCCTGAGAAAATAGTAAAGGAGACATAAAACATAGAGTAGAATGTTAGGAAAACAATGGTGTCTGAATTATCATTTACCAGTCCTGAGAAAATAGTGAAGGAGACATAAAACATAGAGTAGAATGTTAGGAAAACAATGGTGTCTAAATTATCATTTACCAGTCCTGAGAAAATAGTGAAGGAGACATAAAATATAGAGTAGAATGTTAGGAAAACAATGGTGTCTGAATTATCATTTACCACTCCTGAGAAAATAGTGAAGGAGACATAAAACATAGAGTAGAATGTTAGGAAAACAATGGTGTCTGAATTATCATTTACCAGTCCTGAGAAAATAGTGAAGGAGACATAAAATATAGAGTAGAATGTTAGGAAAACAATGGTGTCTGAATTATCATTTACCAGTCCTGAGAAAATAGTGAAGGAGACATAAAACATAGAGTAGAATGTTAGGAAAACAATGGTGTCTGAATTATCATTTACCAGTCCTGAGAAAATAGTGAAGGAGACATAAAATATAGAGTAGAATGTTAGGAAAACAATGGTGTCTGAATTATCATTTACCAGTCCTGAGAAAATAGTGAAGGAGACCTAAAATATAGAGTAGAATGTTAGGAAAACAATGGTGTCTGAATTATCATTTACCAGTCCTGAGAAAATAGTGAAGGAGACATAAAATATAGAGTAGAATGTTAGGAAAACAATGGTGTCTGAATTATCATTTACCAGTCCTGAGAAAATAGTGAAGGAGACATAAAACATAGAGTAGAATGTTAGGAAAACAATGGTGTCTGAATTATCATTTACCAGTCCTGAGAAAATAGTGAAGGAGACATAAAATATAGAGTAGAATGTTAGGAAAACAATGGTGTCTGAATTATGATTTACCAATCCTGAGAAAATAGTGAAGGAGACATAAAATATAGAGTAGAATGTTAGGAAAACAATGGTTTTTTTTTTTTTTTTTTTTTTTTTTTTTTTTTTTTTTTTTTTTTTTTACGGCGCATCTACTTCTAGGTCATTAGCGCCGACATCCAGGGTGCAGCGAGGAATTTTCCCAGCGAGCCTTGAGATGAGAAAATTCCTGCCGGAGGTGGGAATCGAACCCACCATCTCCCGCTTATGAATCCAGCGCGCTAACCACTAGACTACGGGAGACCCCAGGAAAACAATGGTGTCTGAATTATCATTTACCAGTCCTGAGAAAATAGAATTACTATATCTTATTATTAGTCATGAATTACTATATCTGATTATTAGTCATGAATTACTATATCTGATTATTAGTTATGAATTACTATATCTTATTATTAGTCATGAATTACTATATCTGATTATTAGTTATGAATTACTATATCTTATTATTAGTCATGATTTACTATATCTGATTATTAGTCATGAATTACTATATCTGATTATTAGTCATGAATTACTATATCTTATTAGTAGTCATGAATTACTATATCTGATTATTAGTCATGAATTACTACATCTTATTATTAGTCATGAATTACTATATCTTATTATTAGTCATGAATTACTATATCTGATTATTAGTCATGAATTACTATATCTGATTATTAGTCATGAATTACTATATCTTATTATTAGTCATGAATTACTATATCTGATTATTAGTCATGAATTACTATATCTTATTATTAGTCATGAATTACTATATCTGATTATTAGTCATGAATTACTATATCTTATTATTAGTCATGAATTACTATATCTTATTATTAGTCATGAATTACTATATCTGATTATTAGTCATGAATTACTATATCTGATTATTAGTCATGAATTACTATATCTGATTATTAGTCATGAATTACTATATCTTATTATTAGTCATGAATTACTATATCTGATTATTAGTCATGAATTACTCTATCTGATTATTAGTCATGAATTACTATATCTTATTATTAGTCATGAATTACTATATCTGATTATTAGTCATGAATTACTATATCTGATTATTAGTCATGAATTACTATATCTGATTATTAGTCATGAATTACTATATCTGATTATTAGTCATGAATTACTATATCTGATTATTAGTCATGAATTACTATATCTTATTATTATTCATGAATTACTATATCTGATTATTAGTCATGAATTACTCTATCTGATTATTAGTCATGAATTACTATATCTTATTATTAGTCATGAATTACTATATCTGATTATTAGTCATGAATTACTATATCTGATTATTAGTCATGAATTACTATATCTGATTATTAGTCATGAATTACTATATCTTATTATTAGTCATGAATTACTATATCTGATTATTAGTCATGAATTACTATATCTTATTATTAGTCATGAATTACTATATCTGATTATTAGTCATGAATTACTATATCTGATTATTAGTCATGATTTACTATATCTGATTATTAGTCATGATTTACTATATCTGATTATTAGTCATGAATTACTACATCTTATTATTAGTCATGAATTACTATATCTTATTATTAGTCATGAATTACTATATCTGATTATTAGTCATGAATTACTATATCTGATTATTAGTCATGATTTACTATATCTGATTATTAGTCATGAATTACTATATCTTATTATTAGTCATGAATTACTATATCTTATTATTAGTCATGAATTACTATATCTTATTATTAGTCATGAATTACTATATCTGACTATTAGTCATGAATTACTATATCTTATTATTAGTCATGAATTACTATATCTTATTATTAGTCATGAATTACTATATCTGATTATTAGTCATGAATTACTATATCTTATTATTAGTCATGAATTACTATATCTTATTATTAGTCATGATTTACTATATCTGATTATTAGTCATGATTTACTATATCTGATTATTAGTCATGATTTTATATTTTTGGCAGATTCAAACCATCATGCTTTCTAACAAAAAATTTCCTGACGATAACCTATTTAGGTTATGGAAAACGTTGTTTAATGTAACGCTGTGGAATTGACTAACATTGTTTCGAAACAATAACTTTAGTAATTAATCCGTTGATTTTATTTGAATGGGAAGTCTAAAAATATATTTCCTACTATTCCCATCAGCTGTTGTTGACGTTTGACACCCTCGTGGACCAGCAACTTTGCCACGAGTGGTTCTTAAGAAAATGTCCAGATGCCCACAAGACGGGCGTACATCTAGACATGTGTGGGCGTTAACTCTGGAGTTTATCTGACACCTAATGAACTGTTGGAATCGATTCGCCAGGACTGCAAATAGCCAGACCAAACATCTGGCTAGAATTATCCAGGAACGGATGTTGCTATTCTAGGATATTTCGCACATCTTAGAAGCAATCCTTAACAGGATTTTAACAACAAGAAATACACTGCCATTAAATTTGATAACAAAAAGTCCCTATTGTCTTGAGTTAGGCTTGATTGAAAAATTATTATCTTACTGTAAGTACAATTTGCTGGCAAAAAGTTGGAGGAGCTGGATATCTGAGCTGAATCCTCAGAAAGTGGTAATTTGACTCCGCATTCCTGAAGAATGTGATGAAAATAACTTAGGTAGAAAATGTCACGGTTCCGTCCTTGTGTCTTAATAAAACTACATTTTTGAGGTTTATTGTTTTCCGACGTATCAGCTTGTAATTCAAGCCTTCATCAGGGCTGTAAAACAAGTAGGAGAGAGTTAATACTAGCACACACACACACACAGATATATAAAACCAAAATTCTTGGAATAATAGGTGTTACGTTCAGCACCAATTGCTAATGAAATATATAAATAGAAAATGCTTATGAGGAAATGGTGCCGAACATAAAGGTGCCTATTATTGAGGCTAAATGATCGACAATATAGAGTGAGAAAAATAATTGAAAATATAGAGTGAGAAAAGAAGATGACTTATTTATTTTAGAAAACAAAAGAAAAAAATATCTCCTTGTGGAGCAGATGCTGGTTAGTATGTTAGCGTGAATTAAAAAAAATATTAACTTACTAGCTGTTACCCGGCGTGCCATGCTACACCTACTTTCTGCATATAGAAAAGCCTAAATAAATTAGAAACCAAATAAGTATTATTAAAATCTAATAACACGAATCTGTAACTGTTTCGAACCCGTGACCTCTCAACTGTAAGTCCTAGACGACTTTGACATAACCTATAACTCCCCCCGTATCAATACATACATGTATGCCAAGTTTGGTAAAAAGAGGTCTTGTTTATAAAAAGAAACAACAACATACAGACATCAGCTGGTAGACGTTTTTGACCTGGCCTATGACAATCCCCTGATCAAGACCAACCTGTGTGCCCAGTTTGATCAAAATTCGTCAAACGGTGTGGGTCTGTATAAAGAACAAACATACAGACAGACAGCTGGTAGACGTTTTTGACTTAGCCTACGACTTTCCCCAGATTAAGATCTACATATGTACCGAGTTCAGTCAAAATCGGACGAACGGTGTGGATTTGTATAAGGGACCAACATACAGACAGACACCTGGTAGACGTTTTTGACTTAGCCTACGACTCTCCCCAGATTAAGATCTACATGTGTACCGAGTTTAGTCAAAATCGGATGAACGGTATGGATTTGTATAAGGGACAAACATACAGACAGACAGCTGGTAGATTTTTTTGACCTATCCTAGGAGATTTCTCGTATCAAGACCTACCATTATTCCAAGTTTGGTCAAAAACTGTCAAACGGTGTAGATTTGTATAAGGAACAAACAAACAGACACGTGATTTTTATATATATAGATGTGCGAATAAAAATAACAAGTATGTATAGTTGGTGGTCGGGTGAATAGTGGTCGCTGAGTGTTTTTTTAAAAAAAAAAAGTTTATAGTCTCGCTTATCTGTGGGTGGATTCTGCGTCTTCCCTGTAGCCGCTGACGCCAAGTTGTAGATGGAGCTTGACGAGGCGTAGAAGAAGGTGCACCTCCAGAGGATGGATGCAGCAAGCGTAAAGATGCTCCTAAGGGCCTCAAACCTGTACTGTTTCTAAGGGACTCAAGGCTGAAGTACCTTAAGGCGGGCAGCTCGCAAATCGGCGTTAATCTGTTGACGAGGCCGTAAGGTGCTGCCCTCACTCGATGATTGCACCGGGAGGTGGCGAACTCTGTAGGCTCGAGGGTAAATCAGCCGTCCTATCGCAGAGATAGTGGTGATCCGCAAGAGGATTAAGGATCGACTGATAACCTCCTCAGGTTCTAACTCTCAGCTGCCACACTATTCCCCTATAGCTAGACGCTACAATACTTGCAATACAATAATTAAATAAAAGAAAATAAATAATTGATACTTTATTCTACTTGGTCTCTAACAATAGGTAAAAATCCGGAGACATATTATATATGCATTTTCTTGAGGAATTAACTCCAACTTCTGATGGACCTGTTTGGTCCTATTTGGTTTTGTATAACACATGCTCCTGAATAGTTATCTGTAGACGAGTGCGTTTTTAGTTAGTTGTTGAGAGGTGGGAAGCTAATTTTTGGAGGAATATTTTCGAAAGATTATATAGAAGAAGAAGAAGAGGTATTCGTTATTAATTGAGGTATGCGTACATGGAAAATTTCCAAGAACATTTTTTGTAACAGTAAACAATTTTTCTTTACTTATTCGCTTCATAACTCCGATATTATTCATGTCAAAGACCTTCTCAAGGCGTCGAACTCTTTGTAATAAATTTTTCTATAATGTTATTCATAAATCTTAAAATTGCTTCGCGGCTGAATACAATAGCAATACGTATGAATAATATTTCAACAAATATACAAGAATAATTGAGGTTCATTACTAATATATCCACAACTTGAATGCACCATGTTCGTGGTACATTTTGGCAAAAAAAAAAAAATTCTATTAAAAGCTACACATTTACAATTTTTCAGCAATGAAATAAGTAGGATAAAATATTGTTAACAGCCGAGTGAATTATTGATAAAATATTGTTAAGTCCTAAAATTCTTAGTTAATTATAATGGACGTTAAAGTTTAAATACATAAATAAATATTGATTTACTTTTCTTTAAAAACTGTAATATTTTTACTCTGTGATAAAACTGTTAACAAAAAAGTGTTTTGTAATTAAAACTATTAATAAAATGAAAAAGCAATATTAAACAAGTATTCTAGAACTCATTAGGTGTGACGTCGGCGTCAAAATCCCTATATTTGAAGATCTTCTCTTTGTACGTTGTAAATATTCGGATCTGTTTCTGGTGCTTTTTGCCCTCGATAAAAAGGAAACAAAAACAGGTGTCGATAATGTTGCTTTTAACCCCTGGATTATTCTAAGCCTGAAAAATAACAAAATATTAAATTAATAATAAAAAATAAATTGTATAGTTTTGTAGAGCAGAAAGAAAAATCGCTCTAAAAAAAATTAAATATAAAAATACTAATAATTTATTGGCCAACCAATATATCGGTCACTATGGATCCTAAATGAGCCCACGAGGGCCTAGGGGCCTGGATACTGTGAGGCTGTCTGACTTCTGAGCATTCGGGGTACGAGGGAGATAGCGTGGTCAGTACACTATCCTTTGGCGTTACTCACTAAACAATTTGTGGACCAAAAGACGGCCTATAGCCCGAATCCGACCCTCCAACGACGATACTAGAAGTTCCAGCGCCCTTTACGCCCTAGTTTCTACCTGAGGTCTTCCAGATTATGAGTCTAATGCTATTCCACTGAGCCATCCTCGTCCTAGGTATCGATATTGAGTCGATCTCTTGAGTCGATGAGTACTAGTTATCTTGTCAATGTCCTGCCTATGATTAGAGAGAAGTTTCTAGTGTCTATTAGCCTTTCATTGCCGAGAGTACTGGAGAGAGTTTTGCTCTTTTTAAAGAGTCCATTACTCCTAGAGAGACTAGAGAAAAAAATCTCGCTATAAAAAATCTAGAATAATGTTCAGTGCGTACTAAAACTGCTTAAGGTAATGGACTGCTCTTAGATTAGATAAGAAAGAGACGCAATGGTCTGTGAAGTGTAGATATCTCCTATAACCTGTTCTGCAACCTCCTCCAGGACACGTGGTTCACAACTGTCAAAATAAAGTGACAGCAGAGCATGGTGTTCTGGGGATATTGTGAGTATTCATATGCAATATTATTACGCTAACTCACTGAGAAGAAAACTACCTCAGATGTACCTCACCGATTATTTTGATATTTTTCTTTATGTTGTAGTTTTTTAAGTTCTCATTCGTCCATTTAAGGGATTAAACTAACTCATAAATTTCACCACCCAAGATTTTTTTTTTTTTTTTTTATATCTCGAAAATGTCTGTTTTGGTAGTCCAAGTTTAAGAATTATTTTCATGCCTTCAATTGACGAATAAGCACATAAGAAAATACGTGATTAATATTTTTTCAAGTACCAAACCACATCCAAAATCGATTAAATACATCGAGGGTAATTTCCTTTTTTGTCTAATGGTATAGCGATCTGTTTCGTCTCGTGCAAAAGAGCCCGGAGGGCAGATACTGTAGAGCAATCTTATTCTTGACAATACGGGACACTAGGGAGAAAGTGTGGTCAATACCTTGTACTGTATATATACTACAGTATTATATTAGTACTGTATTAATTATATGTGTGTGTGTATATAAATATATATATATATATATATATATATATATATATATATATATATATATAATTCCTGTAACAAAAGATGGAGCGAGTTCGTTAACCAGCAAAATAGATCCATTCGGAGGGGGATAACATCCAAATTACTTATTTGCTCTCACCGGCCGCAATTTTTGTTATATTGGAACGAAAGTTGGTATAATAATAAAGAGAGCCAACGGCCATAGCCACGTTGAATACACCGGTTCCCGTAGATCACCGAAGTTAAGCAAGGTCGGGCGTGGTCGGTACCTGAATGGGTGACCGACCACGTGCTGTTGGCATTAGAAAAGGGTAGCAACCTATAGATAGCCCGGCGCTAATGGCCAAGATGTAGATGCGCCGTAAAAAAAAAAAAAAAAAAAAAAAAAAAAAAAAAAAAAAAAAAAAATAATAAAGAGAAAGATATGTTGTAAAATTAAACTAAATCGATGCTTTAGGAGACTGCGACACCAAATTACTAATCTGTTATTGTCGGTCGTTATTTGAACTTCCTTACAACCAAACGCGGTAGAAAAGATGTCCCTCGAATGAGAAACGTGTGTTGTAAAAAAAAAAAAAAAAAAAAAAAAAAAAAAATCAAAATTGTGAATTAAAAGTTGTAGTTTATTCCGGGGAAAAATATTATTTATTTAAATTCTAACGTCCATCATCATTAACTCGGAATTTTAGGACGGGTTGTATATAGGTTACCACCCTTTTCTAGCCAGGATAGGGCTCATGTATTTTCTTTTTTCAAAAGAAAAGCAATCGACTCTAGTGGGAATCGAACCTACGACCCTCAGTGTTAAGTGGTCATGCGTCAACCCTCACGGCCTACGGGCCTTCAATAAAAATAAATAAACATTATTAATTGTGTTGGCTGTTTATTATAAAATAGCTGTAACCCCGTGTGCCATGCTACACCTACTTTCTGCCTATGACTCTCCCCGTATCAAGATCTACCTGTATACCCAGTTACGTCAAAATCGGTCAAACGGTGTGAATTTGTTTATATCTGTCTAGTGCTGTCTCGTGAAACTACCAACAGAGGCCAGGACCACAGCAATTCATATTACAGCCGACAGAGGCCTGCACCACAGCAATTCATAAAGCAGCCGGCAGAGACCAGCACCACAGCAATTCACAAAACAGCCGACGGAGGTCAGCACCACAGCCTGCGAGTAGATAGCTCTTATCAAAGAAAGGCCAGCACTCCTTAGTTAGACAGTTACTGTTGATATGAAATTGAAATAAACTGCATTACATGATTATATAATGATGTAAAGTCATCAATGAGTTCGAGTTATTCTGATTATCAAGAACATCAAAAAATAAATTTGAGACATTATTCAAAATGGCCGTCAGTATCAGTGTAGCAAATTTTTCTTGAACAAAACTTTTGCCCTTTGACCAAATTTTGAAATTTGACTATTTTGACCTAGCCCTTATCAAGACCTACCTGTGTGCCAAGTTTGGGCAAAATCGTTCAAGCGGTGTAGATTTGTAAAAAGAGTATACAGACATACGGACAAACAGACAAACGGACGAACAGAGAGATACGTGATTTTTATATATATAGATAGATATTAAAGAACAAAACGTTTAATTTTAAATCTATCTGAGTTATTTTAAGCACATTATTCATAAATACAGTCTACACTACCCACCTTCTGAGGACTGTATATAATTATGCAGCTCCTGCGTGACGGCCTTTTGCTGTAGATATTGCTTGATAATCAGAAGGCCTAGATGTTTTGAGACTTTCTATTTCTCTCCTGGATTAGTTCCGACGAAGTTTAAATCTTCTGTCCATTCCCGTGGTACCCGCTCCCGTCCCTCCGATCTCTATCCTCCCACTCATAAAACAGCCTTCTTCGACCGTTCCTTCATCTCCCGAGCCTCCTCCTTCTGGAACTCTTATCGCTCTTTCCATTCGACACTCTCCTTCCTATATCTACAACCTCCTTCAGTTTAAATCTTCTGTCCATTCCCGTGGTACCCGCTCCCGTCCCTCCGATCTCTATCCTCCCACTCATAAAACAGCCTTCTTCGACCGTTCCTTCATCTCCCGAGCCTCCTCCTTCTGGAACTCTTATCGCTCTTTCCATTCGACACTCTCCTTCCTATATCTACAACCTCCTTCAGTTTAAATCTTCTGTCCATTCCCGTGGTACCCGCTCCCGTCCCTCCGATCTCTATCCTCCCACTCATAAAACAGCCTTCTTCGACCGTTCCTTCATCTCCCGAGCCTCCTCCTTCTGGAACTCTTATCGCTCTTTCCATTCGACACTCTCCTTCCTATATCTACAACCTCCTTCAGTTTAAATCTTCTGTCCATTCCCGTGGTACCCGCTCCCGTCCCTCCGATCTCTATCCTCCCACTCATAAAACAGCCTTCTTCGACCGTTCCTTCATCTCCCGAGCCTCCTCCTTCTGGAACTCTTATCGCTCTTTCCATTCGACACTCTCCTTCCTATATCTACAACCTCCTTCAGTTTAAATCTTCTGTCCATTCCCGTGGTACCCGCTCCCGTCCCTCCGATCTCTATCCTCCCACTCATAAAACAGCCTTCTTCGACCGTTCCTTCATCTCCCGAGCCTCCTCCTTCTGGAACTCTTATCGCTCTTTCCATTCGACACTCTCCTTCCTATATCTACAACCTCCTTCAGTTTAAATCTTCTGTCCATTCCCGTGGTACCCGCTCCCGTCCCTCCGATCTCTATCCTCCCACTCATAAAACAGCCTTCTTCGACCGTTCCTTCATCTCCCGAGCCTCCTCCTTCTGGAACTCTTATCGCTCTTTCCATTCGACACTCTCCTTCCTATATCTACAACCTCCTTCAGTTTAAATCTTCTGTCCATTCCCGTGGTACCCGCTCCCGTCCCTCCGATCTCTATCCTCCCACTCATAAAACAGCCTTCTTCAACCGTTCCTTCATCTCCCGAGCCTCCTCCTTCTGGAACTCTGTTTTATAGCCCCTTTTTTTACAATATTTCTTTAATTATTTGTTTCTGTATTTTGAACTATTTAATTATATTCTCACCCCCCCCCCCCGAATATTGTTTCATCATCCCCCCAACCCCTATTCCTCTTCTTGCTCCAGTATTCTACAATCCCTCCATAATAACTATCTTATTTTTAATATTTTAATCTATGTACATATGAACTTATGTTTTATTTTATTATTTGAAGCTTTCTTATTAATATTATTGTTTGTTCTTTATGTATTGATAGTAATATTTTTAGGTTAAATTTGTTTATTCAATCATTTGTACTTATTTTTTATTACTATCAGAAGAAGTCCCAGAAGAAAGTATTTTTTTTTCATTCATTGAAAGAATATGCTGACTCTTGTAGCGCCTTCGACACTCCAGCCCGCACGACGGTGTAGTGTTGCTTGTTGTATCATTATGTAATTCTATAGCCTGCTCAGTTATAAAAATTCAATTCCGAAAGCGTGGAATTCTCAGGGAATTATGGTAATTCTCAGCAATTACTGCCCAAACTCGAATTGTCCTGAAACTTCTCGTACTACTTCATTTCAACGAAAGCGTGGAATTGTCCTGAAACTTCTCGTACTACTTCATTTCAACGAAAGCGTGGAATTGTCCTGAAACTTCTCGTACTACTTCATTTCAACGAAAGCGTGGAATTGTCCTGAAACTTCTCGTACTACTTCATTTCAACGAAAGCGTGGAATTGTGCTGAAACTTCTCGTACTACTACATTTCAACAAAAGTTTGCATAGAAACGTAAGAAAAAAAACACATTTTAACGCTATTTTGTTTTCACGTTTCATAGTTCTAATACGACTAATATGAACTTCAGTTAAATCAATCACTATTGAAAAATAAGCAAAAACCTCCTGAAATATTCATAAAAAATGATCGTTTTATAAACCAAAAAGATTATTTGTTGAAATAGAAAAAGAATGCTAATAGGTTTCTTCTTCTCTGCCTGAATCAGGATTATTTTCATTTACAGGATACAATTTCGAAACCGATATAAATATTTTATGGATTCATTTGAAAGTATCCTGTAATGTTACGAAACAATACTCATCTCAGGAAGTTTACTTTTCTAGGAAAGATAAACCTTTGACTATTTTACAATTATTCTGTGTTAATCCTATCCTTTATGGAGGCAATTTTCATGTTTTGTTGAAATATAAAGCAAGGAATGACTTTTAAACAGGATTTTCGGTCAATTATGATAATTTTATAGGCACGTGACTTATATTGTTCTTGTTTATAGGCACGTGACTTATATTGTTCTTGTTTATAGGCACGTGACTTATATTGTTCTTGTTTATAGGCACGTGACTTATATTGTTCTTGTTTATAGGCACGTGACTTATATTGTTCTTGTTTATAGGCACGTGACTTATATTGTTCTTGTTTATAGGCACGTGACTTATATTGTTCTTTTTTATAGGCACGTGACTTATATTGTTCTTGTTTATAGGCACGTGACTTATATTGTTCTTTTTTATAGGCACGTGACTTATATTGTTCTTGTTTATAGGCACGTGACTTATATTGTTCTTGTTTATAGGCACGTGACTTATATTGTTCTTGTTTATAGGCACGTGACTTATATTGTTCTTGTTTATAGGCACGTGACTTATATTGTTCTTTTTTATAGGCACGTGACTTATATTGTTCTTGTTTATAGGCACGTGGCTTATATTGTTCTTTTTTCTAGGCACGTGACTTATATTGTTCTTGTTTATAGGCACGTGACTTATATTGTTCTTTTTTATAGGCACGTGACTTATATTGTTCTTGTTTATAGGCACGTGACTTATATTGTTCTTTTTTATAGGCACGTGACTTATATTGTTCTTGTTTAAAAATATACAGTTTAAGTGGTTTGCAACACTTTTTTTCTAATTTTTTATTCTTATTTAATTTGAAATGAAGCAGTACCCATGTGATTTTTTATTCTTATTTAATTTGAAATGAAGCAGTACCCATGTGATTTTTTATTCTTATTTAATTTGAAATGAAGCAGTATCCATGTGATTTTTTATTCTTATTTAATTTGAAATGAAGCAGTACCCATGTGATTTTTTATTCTTATTTAATTTGAAATGAAGAAGTACCCATGTGATTTTTTATTCTTATTTAATTTGAAATGAAGCAGTACCCATGTGATTTTTTATTCTTATTTAATTTGAAATGAAGCAGTACCCATGTGATTTTTTATTCTTATTTAATTTGAAATGAAGAAGTACCCATGTGATTTTTTATTCTTATTTAATTTGAAATGAAGCAGTACCCATGTGATTTTTTATTCTTATTTAATTTGAAATGAAGCAGTACCCATGTGATTTTTTATTCTTATTTAATTTGAAATGAAGAAGTACCCATGTGATTTTTTATTCTTATTTAATTTGAAATGAAGCAGTACCCATGTGATTTTTTATTCTTATTTAATTTGAAATGAAGCAGTACCCATGTGATTTTTTATTCTTATTTAATTTGAAATGAAGCAGTACCCATGTGATTTTTTATTCTTATTTAATTTGAAATGAAGCAGTACCCATGTGATTTTTTATTCTTATTTAATTTGAAATGAAGCAGTACCCATGTGATTTTTTATTCTTATTTAATTTGAAATGAAGAAGTACCCATGTGATTTTTTATTCTTATTTAATTTGAAATGAAGCAGTACCCATGTGATTTTTTATTCTTATTTAATTTGAAATGAAGCAGTACCCATGTGATTTTTTATTCTTATTTAATTTGAAATGAAGAAGTACCCATGTGATTTTTTATTCTTATTTAATTTGAAATGAAGCAGTACCCATGTGATTTTTTATTCTTATTTAATTTGAAATGAAGCAGTACCCATGTGATTTTTTATTCTTATTTAATTTGAAATGAAGAAGTACCCATGTGATTTTTTATTCTTATTTAATTTGAAATGAAGCAGTACCCATGTGATTTTTTATTCTTATTTAATTTGAAATGAAGCAGTACCCATGTGATTTTTTATTCTTATTTAATTTGAAATGAAGCAGTACCCATGTGATTTTTTATTCTTATTTAATTTGAAATGAAGCAGTACCCATGTGATTTTTTATTCTTATTTAATTTGAAATGAAGCAGTACCCATGTGATTTTTTATTCTTATTTAATTTGAAATGAAGCAGTACCCATGTGATTTTTTATTCTTATTTAATTTGAAATGAAGCAGTACCCATGTGATTTTTTATTCTTATTTAATTTGAAATGAAGCAGTACCCATGTGATTTTTTATTCTTATTTAATTTGAAATGAAGAAGTACCCATGTGATTTTTTATTCTTATTTAATTTGAAATGAAGAAGTACCCATGTGATTTTTTATTCTTATTTAATTTGAAATGAAGCAGTACCCATGTGATTTTTTATTCTTATTTAATTTGAAATGAAGCAGTACCCATGTGATTTTTTATTCTTATTTAATTTGAAATGAAGCAGTACCCATGTGATTTTTTATTCTTATTTAATTTGAAATGAAGCAGTACCCATGTGATTTTTTATTCTTATTTAATTTGAAATGAAGCAGTACCCATGTGATTTTTTATTCTTATTTAATTTGAAATGAAGCAGTACCCATGTGATTTTTTATTCTTATTTAATTTGAAATGAAGCAGTACCCATGTGATTTTTTATTCTTATTTAATTTGAAATGAAGCAGTACCCATGTGATTTTTTATTCTTATTTAATTTGAAATGAAGAAGTACCCATGTGATTTTTTATTCTTATTTAATTTGAAATGAAGCAGTACCCATGTGATTTTTTATTCTTATTTAATTTGAAATGAAGCAGTACCCATGTGATTTTTTATTCTTATTTAATTTGAAATGAAGCAGTACCCATGTGATTTTTTATTCTTATTTAATTTGAAATGAAGCAGTACCCATGTGATTTTTTATTCTTATTTAATTTGAAATGAAGCAGTACCCATGTGATTTTTTATTCTTATTTAATTTGAAATGAAGCAGTACCCATGTGATTTTTTATTCTTATTTAATTTGAAATGAAGCAGTACCCATGTGATTTTTTATTCTTATTTAATTTGAAACGAAGAAGTACCCATGTGATTTTTTATTCTTATTTAATTTGAAATGAAGCAGTACCCATGTGATTTTTTATTCTTATTTAATTTGAAACGAAGCAGTACCCATGTGATTTTTTATTCTTATTTAATTTGAAACGAAGCAGTACCCATGTGATTTTTTATTCTTATTTAATTTGAAACGAAGCAGTACCCATGTGATTTTTTATTCTTATTTAATTTGAAATGAAGCAGTACCCATGTGATTTTTTATTCTTATTTAATTTGAAATGAAGCAGTACCCATGTGATTTTTTATTCTTATTTAATTTGAAATGAAGCAGTACCCATGTGATTTTTTATTCTTATTTAATTTGAAATGAAGCAGTACCCATGTGATTTTTTATTCTTATTTAATTTGAAATGAAGCAGTACCCATGTGATTTTTTATTCTTATTTAATTTGAAATGAAGCAGTATCCATGTGATTTTTTATTCTTATTTAATTTGAAATGAAGCAGTACCCATGTGATTTTTTATTCTTATTTAATTTGAAATGAAGCAGTACCCATGTGATTTTTTATTCTTATTTAATTTGAAATGAAGCAGTACCCATGTGATTTTTTATTCTTATTTAATTTGAAATGAAGCAGTACCCATGTGATTTTTTATTCTTATTTAATTTGAAATGAAGCAGTACCCATGTGATTTTTTATTCTTATTTAATTTGAAATGAAGCAGTACCCATGTGATTTTTTATTCTTATTTAATTTGAAATGAAGCAGTACCCATGTGATTTTTTATTCTTATTTAATTTGAAATGAAGCAGTACCCATGTGATTTTTTATTCTTATTTAATTTGAAATGAAGCAGTACCCATGTGATTTTTTATTCTTATTTAATTTGAAATGAAGCAGTACCCATGTGATTTTTTATTCTTATTTAATTTGAAATGAAGCAGTACCCATGTGATTTTTTATTCTTATTTAATTTGAAATGAAGCAGTATCCATGTGATTTTTTATTCTTATTTAATTTGAAATGAAGCAGTACCCATGTGATTTTTTTTTTTAGAAAATCTCATTTGGGTACTAATAGCTCAGATGAGCACTTTTTTTATAACGGATAACATATCGTGTCATTCATTTAAATAATAATTTGCAAATGGCGGAACGGTTCGGATTATTTCCGGTAATTTTCAGCTATTATTAGCTATCGATTTTTTGCACCTGCCAATTACAATTACAATAAACGACACGGTTCGTGAATTTCGCGCATGCGAAATTTAACTTTTATATCTGACGGGCTAAAATAGTTGTTCGTTTTGAACATGTAATTCGCACACCAAGGTGGCCAATTAAATGCACTTTCTTGTACCTATTTATTAGAATTACAAATATTTACGTTAATCTTTTAGCATAAATATGCTTAAGTAGTGACTAAACTGGAAAAAAACGTTACAAAAACTTGTCACAAAAAGAAATAAAATCATTATTTATAAATATGAAAAATTATTAATAATAATAACTATTTTTCTGAAAGGCCCTAAGCCCGGAATGTTGCCTTGGATGAGTCACTATCTGATAAGGAGACTCGGCGTCGGTGCTTGAGTCAGCTGAGTCTAGAATGGGTTACTAGGATGAGTCAGTTCTTCCTAACACCCTCTCAGCATGTATCTTGGTGTTCAGGGCTCCTGATCTGGATCAAGAAGGAAATTCAACTACAATCAGAATCCAGGCACACAAAACTATCGGATGGATTTTTCATGGTGAAATATGTCTCAGCAAAATGTCCAAGATGTGATGAAAGACATGGACACCCCTTCAAATGTCAGCATTGCGTTGGGCAACTAATAATAGCCTTTCATTCGATTTATATAAAAGTATATAAAAGTTGGAAGAAAATAACTAAAAACAGAATAAAATATAAAAATAAACAAAAAATTGTAAAATTAATATGAAAAAAATAGACATAAATGGAGACGGGTTCCTTTAGTAAGCGGGACTCGAATCCATATTTTCCACCAGGGAAGCCAGCGGAATAGACACCAGAGTAAACTGTGATTAATTTCATGACTAATGATTTAATAAGTAATCGGGATGTGTCTAACGATTGATGATTGATCAATCATATTTCTCCATGACTAATGAGTGACGACTAACTGGTTTCTAGCCTATGATTGATGATTGATGATTAATGATTAAACAAGCTTTGACTAATGATAGCTGATTACTGTCTAACCTTACTCTGATTAATGATTAAAGACTAAAAAAAGCCTTGATTTATGATTGATGATTACCTTGTTCAAGAAGGAATTCATGATATTAGCCTAGTATTAAAAGTATTTACAACGTTAGACATGTCAATCATTAGTACAGAATATCAATGATTGACAAGCAGCGATTGATTGATGACTAACTTCACATATGATTAATATGACCTATGATTGATGATTAACTGGAGTTGTGATTAACTTATTGATTAGTCATCAGTAAAATTTAATGGATTTGTCAATCATTTAGCTGACTTGTGCCCTACTCTGCTAGACACTGATTCACGGAAAGCCTCTGCAATCCTTGCTGTTTTGATGTTTGAATAAAGGAGCTAGGAGTAATGTTATGTTATCGACCTTGGTAGCGTCCCGTTTCTAACAAACACCCAGGAATAGGAGGATCTACAAACAGAATAGATGGGATTAGAGTCCAGAAATAGACCAAAACCTTTCCTCTCCAAACCTCATCATTCGGGAAATGGAACAGGTTGGAATCTTAAACTAATACTACACGAACCATTAACTATTTAATTCGTAAGAGTGCGTTGTCTGGGAGATTTACAAGGTGATAAGAGTTTACGAAAATCCAGTTTATTTATGCCAAATTTATCATATAAAACTAGTTTTACTTAAACAATTTAATATGTTGCTGTATGATTGTTTGTTTGGTTAACAAACTTTTTAAAATTTATTTGTGACCACCAGTACCGACGATATTCGCCCAGATACAGATATACAATGGAAATACATATTTATCCAGTTACATAGTAATT